>CM069453.1:37614661-37703678 GCA_035610835.1 Ophiura sarsii | reverse complement strand
CAAAACATGGTCGGTTATGACCCCTGTTCACAACATAGTATTGTGTTATAATATTGTTTGCATAGGCCATATAGGCAAATTAAGCTCAAACGCCAAATCGCCAAATAATTTTTCGAACACCTTTTTCTTATTCTTGGTCATATATCTTTACAAACGAAACATATCGTCGCTGTTCTGACATAACGGCACATCTCTTTACTTATTTCTGTTGTGATGTGCCGGTATGTCAGAACAGCGACGATATAAGATACATTAACATTTCGATGATATGTGTCTGTGCGAGAGGGCCGCTATTTCATAAACCTTAAGTTTTTTTTCTTAATCTTAGGTTGACTTGAAGAAGAGTGGTTTCTTGAACTCTTCTTAAACCTTGTCCAGGCTATACGAATTCCTCCCAAGTTGAACTTTATTAACCCCCTGGGCACTACCTGTCTTTCGGACAATAATTCCCATTGGTCAATTACATGATATAATCATTTTGATGACCAATTAGAGTTTTGCTTATAAATATTTTATGCTAATATTTTTGAAAATTGTAATTATTCTTACGATGTCTCTGATTGGCACAATATTTGACACATTCTAAATTTCAACCAATCGGCCGGTAGTTCTCAGGGGGTTAAGTTGGTCCCAGGTCTAAAGTTTGACATGGGTAGTCATGACGATTGAATTTTAAATTCTAAAATAATCTCCTTAAGAAGAGTTGAAAATGTAAAGCTACATGAAGAATCACTCTTCATACTGTGGTATATGCAATCATGCAATGGGTCATGACAATTACTAAATTTTGGACTAATTATATTAAACTGTTGGTTCGACTGGTCGGGCAAGCCAAGTGGTGTGTTACACAAGGCGGAAATCCCGGGGGGGATGGGGGGATTTATCCCCCCCACCCCCCACTTTTTGACCTGGGGGGGGGATGGTCAATGTAATCATCCCCCCCCCCCCCCCCCCCCTGATTTTTCACATCTACCACAAAAAAAAGGAAAAAAGGGGGGGGGGAAAGGAAAAAAAGAAAGAAAAAAGGGGAAAAAGGAGAAGAAAAAAAGGAAAAAGAGAGGGAGGGAGGGACATAAGAACGTTTGGAGTTTATTGTACGTTGGTTAGGATACATACGCGTATGTACGTTAAGAATCCATCTTTGGAGGTAACTAATTAACTTCTTTCTGGTATAGGCCTATCTGCCTATTTAAAAAGCCAATATTGATCAGAAATAAAGTGATTGTTTTTCAATAAAATATTGGTCAAAAGTATACCAGATCGCACGAAATGAGTTTGAAAATTGAAAAAAAATTCCCCCACCCTCAGACGCCCCCTGTTGGAGCTTTTAAACCATCTATACTAAAATCAAGAATATATCAGTATAAAAATGCTCAACTTCTTTCGTGCATTGATAAAAACAAGATATTTATTGAAAATGAAGTGATGGCCTTTTTATACAATATTGGTCAAAAGTATACACCAGATTACACCAAATGAGTTTGAAAATTGATTTTTTTTTTCTACTTCGGAGGGGGCACATCCCCCATCAGACTCCCCTGTTGGAGCTTTTAAACCATCTATACTAAAATCAAGAATATATCAGTATAAGAAATGCTCAACTTCTTTTGTTCATTGATAAAAAACAAAATATTTATTGAAATGAAGCAATGGCTTTTCAATACAATATTCATCAAAAGTATACACCAGATCGCACCAAATGAGTTTGAAAATTGAAATTTTTTTCTACTTCTGAGGGGGCCACATCCCCCCTCAGACTCCCCCCTGTCCGAGCATAGCTCGGAGTGCGGTGCTGCGCACCGCCTGATGGTACCAGCTAAATTACATTTTTTAGGGGCCAAACTTATCATCCCCCCCACACCTAACAAGATATTTCCGCCCCTGGTGTGTAAGTTAAATTTAAAAAAAGAATCTGTGTATGAATATTCATGAAAATCTATTGCATAGTTTTACAAACAAGGTTAGGGACGCACCATTAGATTTTCAGGGGGGTGGGGATAGGAAGTTGGGTTCGGGGGGATTTTTTTGTTGTTGGCCGCCGTATTTTTTTTTTGCGCCGCCGAAGACGGCGATTTTTTAAAATGTAGGCCGCCTATTCATTCATATTGAGTTGGGTGTGGTAGAGTTTTCTTTTCTCATCAGGGGGGTATTTTCTTTTTTTTGGGGGGGGGGGGGGGGGCCTGCATAGAGGGGAATTCTTTTTGACGGGGAGATGACGAGCCCGTCATTTGAAACGACGTTTCTAAGTCGTAACCTTTTCACAAACCCCTAAAATTGCATTTGCTAATAACTTGCATTAACCATCTTCTGAAGCGATTTGTTGTAAAATGTAATTGATATTGTTATAATATGAAGGTAAGAGGACACAGTAAGTTATTTCAGCTATTTGGATGCCATTTAGTATTATACTAAGCTATTTGGATGCTATTTTGTATTATATTATATGATTTAGTAATATACTGAGTCACTGAGTCCACGGCCACGGCACGGCCTCTTTGTTCCGTGTTGCCTTGGCTCTCGCAATTAGCCAATGATTATGGCGAACCCTAGGCTACATCCCCCAGTCATCAATATTACCGTACGGACGCTAAAGCTGTACAAATATCGGAGCCTGCAAGATAGCGACATAAGAGGGCGGCTGAGAGTTACAGTCTAGGTGAACCCTTCAATATGATTAGCCCAATGATATGGCAACAACCCCTTGAGGACGGGATCATACATCGTACAAAATATCGGGACCAGATTTAGTTTACGAATCACATTTACACACAAAATACACAGAATGTGACCATTTGAAGACTATAATAAGTTGCCTGACTGTTAAATGTAACTAAGGATTACTATGGGAACATAAAAAGATGAGATTATAAAGTTGAAGTACGCGATCTAATCAGTCAACTTTTTAATAAGCTTATTTTCCCCTATGCTTTCGTGTGTTCAGGCTGACACAGAATGCATACAGGCCTGATTGCACTGGGCTACATGTAGAGGGTAAGCTTTAGAATATGTGACGAACCGAAAACGGTGTTCCGTTTCATTATATTAGTATTTCGTTTACTGGATAAGTTTCCCCAGAGTAAAAATACTGTCCTACATATACTTACTTTATAGTCAAAAGAGGCCCATTATGTTTTCTAAACCATAATGAAATTGTTTACCTTTTCAAACCAAAGGGAGTGTTCATTATAAATATTTATTATTTATGGGGGTGGGGTTATAACATCATAATACTTTCTCTGTCATGACAAAGGCAAAAAGGTCTCAGAATTCCACAACATTCATCAAAATTATTCAGTGGATTGTCCAAATGAATTTATTATTTATGGGGGGTGGTTGGAAAAAATGGAGGGAGGATCAGAAAGAAATTCTTCGTTATTTATGGAGGGGGGGGGGGGGGGGGGGGGGGTTATTACATCATAATACTTTCTCTGTCATGACAAAGGCAAAAAGGTCTGAGAATTCCACAACATTCATCAACATTATTCAGTGGATTGTCCAAATGAATTTATATTTAGGGGGGGGGGGGGGTTGGAAAAAATGGAGGGAGGATCAGAAAGAAATGCTTCGTGAGCAGTCAAATCTACTATTGCTTGATTAATTGGATATACAGGGGGATCAAGAAAAAAAATCAACGAAAAAGGGGGATCAAGACAAAAATAACGCTGTTTGGGGTGATCAAGAAAAAAATATGTCCAAAGCTCAAATATTTCCAACCTCCACCACCAGAGTATTTATGAACACTCCCTAAGAATAACATATGTGTAAGTTACTTTGTGTGAACAAATAAAGCCAATCATATTTTCAGTTAAAAAAAATTAGTACCATAACACCACTTTCCAAATTATTCTGCCATATTACAATACAAAACATTTTTTACATTCAAATATCCGACCAGCTCTACTAGGCGTGCCTAGTCTTGTTATTCTCTAGTTTAAGAATATTTTTAATAACCTTTAATAAAAAAAGTTTTACATAACCTATTTCTCAATGTGTCCTTATAATATTTCTGAATGATTCGGTGTCCACCATACAACTTTAATTACCCCAATCCAACTTCTTCATCAATGTTAACCATACGTCTTAAAGGTTGTTGACCCTATTCTAGATTTAAGGGCATCATCAGTGTAATGAGAAATGGGACCTTTCATTTGATATCAAAAACACTTTTGAATCCCTTAGAGTTAAATTGTTAGGAAACATAGTAGCAACGCTGTTTGTTAATGTCTGTTCTTGAACTTTCAACAGTCTTCTATCTCCCCCGTCCAGTTTTTTTTAAATACCTTGTTTCTTCAGAAACTTCCTACCGCCACCCTGAAAATCTAATGGTGCGTCCCTTATCTAGTTTGCCCGGGAAAACATTTAACTTTATCGCGTGATATCGTATACCGAGCCTCTGCTGTTGAATTGTATTTTTAAAGAACATTCATATTAAACATGATATCCATGTTGTTGTTTTTTAACCTTGAACTTTGCTCATATTTTCCCAGATTCAGCAGAGAGCAGGGCGGATCCAGAAATTCGTTAGGGGGGGGGGGGGGGGGCAATATTTGAATATTTTCAAAAGTGTAATAAAGCGGTGCGCAGCACGAATGGGGGAGTTCTAGTGAACAATTTGCAATTTTCGAACTCATTTGGTGCGATCTGGTGTAGGCCTATATTTTTGAACAATATTTTATCGGAAAGCACCTCTTCATTTCCAATCAATATCTTGTTTTTTATCAATAATGCAAGAAAGAAGTTGAGCATATACTGATATTTTCTTGATTAAGTATAGATGGTTAAAAAGCGCGACATGGGAGTGTGTGCCCCCCCCCCCCCCCGATTCTTTTTCAATTTTCGAACTCATCTTATTTGGTGCGATCTGGTGACTCTTTTTGGATCAAAAAGAGGTAGAGGTAGAGGTGGCTTCATAAACATCACCAACACTGTCAGTGTCAGTAAAGAAGAAAGAAAATACCTTGCAACACTTATGTCCTTTTATTTAACACTTTTGAGTCAGTAACTTGGAAGAACAGGGCCTATTTTAACATTTTTCTCTCCTTAGAAATGGGCAAAATATCCAAAATACCATTGGGTATGGGTGTTGCTATGGCAACACATGTTTATGAATGTACAGGTATATGACCATTTACTGACGGATCCTGTAAAGAGTATCAGGCAAATAAAAAAACCACATAAATAAATTGAAGAAAACCCCCCCCCCAAAAAAAAAAAATCCCCACCCCAACTACCAAACAAATAAAAGTTTTCTGAACTCTGAAGTACGGAAACGTTATATCCTTTGACAAAATTTGAGGGCACTAACCATTGACCCCTACTTTCACTTTGGCACTTCATTCAATCGAAAGAGTATTTATTAATTATACGATCAAGTTAATAATGCATGGCATATTATCGTACATGTATACTACGATATGTTATTTAAATTAAGGTACGTTATTGGTTTGTATGGTCGTCCTACGGAAAGGATAATTAATTTCAAATCCGACATGTAGGAACCAAATAAGTGGTTGTTTCCCTGTAAGTTTTTAGTTATGCGGCTTTTTCTTGTTGCTGCTAGTGCCGATCGATGGTCACCGATTTAGATGTGAGATTTAAAGGCATATTATGTGATCTTTTCCAGAGGGCGCCCTCTATTCATGATTTTTTTAGAAAGTAGATTTTCTTGCAGATTTACATTTCCGATCATAAATTATACATACATTCCAAGTTACAGAGCGATACGATTCCTAATTACCTCAAAATCATGGTTTAGAGTGAATTTAGAGTGAAAAATATAAACTGTCGGAATTCCGACAGTTTATTTTCACTCTAAAACCATGATTTTGAAGTAATTAAGAATCGTATCGCCTGTAACTTGGAATGTATGCATGATTTATAATCAGAAATGTAAATCTGCAAGAAAATCTGCTTTCTATTTTTTTTCGATGTTGAGGGCGTTCCTGGAAAGATCACATAATATACCTTTAACTGAACTCGTCACATTATAATATTAGTATAGAGGGTCATTTGGAAATTCTTATCATTTCACGAAGTTGTAAAGTGCTTCTCTCACACTTTCACAACAACCGATAGGCAACGAATATCCCCAAACCTGTTATACGGGGAAAACGGACCTCTTAGGTATTATAGCTAGGGTCGGTCGTTCTTTTTCAAAATGTTCGGGACAATGTTCTATTTTGAAATAAAAAAAAAATATTAAAAAAAAAAAAAAAAATTGCCGGACTGTTGAATGCAATCTTGTTTGAGAGCGTGTAATAAGAGCTGTAATTATTCTAAAAACAAGAATAAATAGTCCATTGGTCAAATTCAATGTGTTGAAACAAGTGGTTGATTGATGTTGTGGCTTTGGCACGGGCTTTGGCATAAGATAAGATTGAAATTGGACCAAGTTTGAACCAAAACAAAGGTGAAAGAGAGGTAAAACATGCAAAATAAGGTCTTTAGGGACGCACCATTAGATTTTCAGGTGGGAGTAGGAAGCTTTAAAAATAATATAAAAACCCTCTATGAAGGAACCCCACCCCCTCCCCTGATGAGTAAAAAACCCAACTCTACCCCACCCAACTCAATATGAATGAATACATTAAAAAAACACCCAACTTCCTACCGCCCCCCTGTGTACGTCCCTTATGAAGATGTGTAGCTAGTATGAACCCCCCCCCCCCCCCCCCCCGCGGGGTGCGATTTTTTTTTTACTAGTAAACATTTGTAAAATTTATTTATTTCGTTTTAATACGGAATAAAGCAAAACTCACTGAATAAAATGATTTTTTAATTTAAAAAAAAAAAATCAACTGATTTACCTGTGAGCCCATACAAATGTTTAATAGTAAAAAAAAATCGCCCCCGTTTCATGGATACGGGCCGCCATTCACTCCCGGGCATTCACTCGTACAGCAAAATCAATTGGAAATCAATGGCAATTTCTAGCAATACAATTTCCCATCCGTTGGTGGGTGAAAAAATATATATATAAAAATAAACACCAACGTATGGGTTTTTGGTGGGTGAAAAAAACACATAAAAAAGTATTAAAATCAAGTATTCGCTTACCAGAATGTGTTCAAAATGTACCTGGTGAGATGGAACTCCAGACTCCCGGGAGATAAAAATGAGCCACCGAGGAAACGAAAATGTATACTTTCACCAGATCGGGGAGTGAGAGTGTAAGTTGTAACCACAACCAATCAAGCTCAATCTCTCGTACACTATGATAGTTCGCACTAAAGCGGCCGTTATTATTGGGGCAATGAGCCATACCAGTGAGTGAAAATCTAGTCCCAAGTTCATGGTCATTGGTTATACGAGGGTCATTCAATAAGTTCTACCTCCTCACTCATAACGTCGCTAAGTGTTCATATTATGTGATCATTGATTTTTACTATTTTCTTGCAGATTTGCATTTTGATCATAAATCATAAAGATCTTCTAAGTTATAGATCGATACGATTTCTAATTACTTCAAAATCATGGTTTGAAAAATAGATAGTACCGAGCGGTACAATCTAGTTGTCAAATTTTACTCTAAATTCACTCTTTAAACCATGATTTTGAGGTTATTAGGAATCGTATCGCTCTGTAACTTGGAATATATTTATGATTTATGATCAGAAAAGTAAATCTGCAAGAAAATCTGCTTCCAATTTTTTTTCGAGGATTGAGGGCGTCCCATGGAAAATATCACACAATATACCTTTAATACTTTGGTGGGGAAGGGGGGGGGGGGGGTAAAAAGTTCTTTAAAAGGGGGAGATCAGAGAAAAAAGCTCCTTGTTGGGGGAATCAAAAAAAAAATGGTGGGTATTTCAGTGGCGTAGCCAGATTGGGGGGGGGGGGGGGGGGGCGAGTCGTGTCGGTTGAGATTGGCACTGTCGGTGGAATCATGGAATTATGAATGTGATGGTCAAAAGCAAATAGATGGAAAGCATCAACTTTGAAGTTGTTCCAGTCCCGGATGGTACGTGGGAAGTATGAGTTGGTCTCTATAAGAATAAATAAAATGTCCGTTTCCGTCACACTAAATTGAAGTTTTGTTTTCACTGCATCTCCAGATAACCATTATTCAGATCAAGTTACAATGAATTTAGATGAGGTTCCAAGCTACGATTGTGTAATATTTCATAAGAGGTAGAACTTATTGAATGATCCTCGTACATCGTTGTGTTGCGTGTTGTTAGCTGCACTTCCCTCAGCAGCAGTTCGATGACATGACCCGTTACCATAGTTACCTTGAAAACCGGCATGTAGTATGTTAGGATGTATTAAAAACACTCTATGCAACAATAAGCCTTTTTCTAGATCACTACCTGGAAAAAGGACTTTGAACCTGACTGCAAATATTAATTTCTTGTTTTTCAGGTTTTATTGTTATTTCCTAAACTGAATGATAATGCATCTGATTACTGTGCGTTGCAGAAAAAAACGTACACCACTGTATAGTATCCTAAGGGAGCGATCACTATTTACGCCAGGGGGCGGGCGGGGGAGGGGCGGATGATATTTTGTTTTGTGCAATTTTTTCATCACCCCCTTCTTGAACACAGAACAAGTTCATGTCCCCCTTCAAGTATGAAAAAAATATCATCCCCCCACCCCCTTATTTTAGATTTAATGATGGTACAAATGATGGGACTTTAAATGTGTGAAGTCACAATTTCAACAAAAAGCCATAAAATAAAAAGAAGGAGGAAGAGGCGAAGAAGGAGGAAGAGGCGAAGAAGGAGGAAGAGGCGAAGAAGGAGGAAGAGGCGAAGAAGGAGGAAGAGGCGAAGAAGGAGGAAGAGGCGAAGAAGGAGGAAGAGGCGAAGAAGGAGGAAGAGGAGAAGAAGGAGGAAGAGGAGAAGAAGGAGGAAGAGGCGAAGAAGGAGGAAGAGGAGAAGAAGGAGGAAGAGGAGAAGAAGGAGGAAGAGGAGAAGAAGGAGGAAGAGGAGAAGAAGGAGGAAGAGGAGAAGAAGGAGGAAGAGGAGAAGAAGGAGGAAGAGGAGAAGAAGGAGGAAGAGGAGAAGAAGGAGGAAGAGGAGAAGAAGGAGGAAGAGGAGAAGAAGGAGGAAGAGGAGAAGAAGGAGGAAGAGGAGAAGAAGGAGGAAGAGGAGAAGAAGGAGGAAGAGGAGAAGAAGGAGGAAGAGGAGAAGAAGGAGGAAGAGGAGAAGAAGGAGGAAGAGGAGAAGAAGGAGGAAGAGGAGAAGAAGGAGGAAGAGGAGAAGAAGGAGGAAGAGGAGAAGGAGGAAGAGGAGAAGGAGGAAGAGGAGAAGAAGGAGGAAGAGGAGAAGAAGGAGGAAGAGGAGAAGAAGGAGGAAGAGGAGAAGAAGGAGGAAGAGGAGAAGAAGGAGGAAGAGGAGAAGAAGGAGGAAGAGGAGAAGAAGGAGGAAGAGGAGAAGAAGGAGGAAGAGGAGAAGAAGGAGAAAGAGGAGAAGAAGGAGGAAGAGGAGAAGGAGAAAGTGGGGGGGGGGGGCGGTCATAACTTTTTAGTATCTTTTTTGGTTGTCACATTATTCCAGCTACCCCCCTCCCCCGTAGAAATAATGAACGGTCCCTAATGTAAAAAATATGGGGATCCTTCGGCCATCAAAATCAAAAATCATAGCTCCAAACAGTGATCGCAACATACACCTTTAAAAAACAGGCAAAAAGGGGAGTTTGTTTCACATACAGTTGGCAAAGAAAGCTATAGTAATAATGTATAAAGGGGCATTATACCCTACAAAATAACATATAGAGCAGCTATTAATGCAAAGTAGCCATTACCTATTATAATACTTTGCAATATAAAGCAGAGCACTGTTCCAAATGCAAAGCAGCTAATCCCTTTACACTATAAAGCAGCTATTAATGCGATTATTACCTATAGGCCTACCTTGCAAAATAACTTATAAAGCAGCTGTCTGTCTGTCTGGTACGCCTCCGTCATGTCTGACAGTTCGTGACTTTCAAGATGGCTCTCCACTGTTGTCGGTCAGCAGCTAGTTTGTATACCCCTGCTAGAGGTTGTCCAGTAAGATTTTTGATTCTGTCCATCCACCTTGCTCTAGGTCGCCCGCGTCTTCTTGAGCCTTCAATTTTCCCCTGCATAAGGACCTTTTCAAGGCAGTTGTCCTGACGTCTGGCTATGTGACCGAAGTAGCTGAGAGTCTGGCGATTGACTGAGTCAAGTAGTCTCTTCTTCACACCAATATCATGTAGTACGCTAATATTTGTACGTTTAGCAGCTACTATTCCTTATATATACAAAATAATTAATTGAACTGAAATTGAAATGAAAGTAACTATCAAATAATAGGGAACTCGCAACTCGCATGTGACAACTCGCAAATGTCAACTTGCATTTTTAACTCCCAACTCGCACATTTTAACTCGCAACTCGTAACTCGCAACTTGAACTCGCAACTCGTAACTCGCAACTTGAACTCGCAAAATATAACTCGCAACTCGCACATTTCAACTCGCAACTTGCAACTCGCAACTCGAACTCGCAAAATCCAACTCGCAACTCGCACATTTCAACTCGCAAACTTGCAACTCGCAACTCGAACTCGCAACTCGCACTCGCAACTCGCACTCGCAACTCGAACTCGCAACTCGCAACTCGCACATTATCCAAACCCGTATGTAAGGGTACAACAAACTCTCAGGATTTTATAGGGGAAACCCCACTCTCTCAGGATTTTATAGGGGAAACCCCACTCTAGATTACCAGTTCCATAAGGACTGTCAACAGTTACACATTTTCTATGCTAACCATGTTAACTCTGTTCTGTCTATCAAGTTTTGGGTAAATAAGGCAGTTCTTCCGCGAAATGGTATGATGTATGACCTTGGATTGTTTAGGGGAAACCCCTATGCTCTGGATTGCCTATGTTCTGCCCCAAGGTTTTACTCTAGTATGTTAACTATGTTCTGTCTGTCATCTGGAAAGCAATCTAGAGCACGGCCCGATGTGTAAGGCTGTTCTTCTGTGAATATCGTCCTCACTTGAGGGACATCAATATGACCGATGTAAGACCTTTGGATTTTAAAGGGGAAACTCCACTCTGGATGGATTGATTGATTGATTAATGCTAAAATAGCCAATTTGGTCGCGCTATATACGCCCGAATTAGTTTTTATTGTTATATTCAAGCTTATAAAGGGTTCAAAAAAGTACCCCCCCCCCCTAACATTTGATCTAGCTTGTTTGCATAACTCTACACCCAATTGAACGTTTTGAGAGATTGAAACACTTATTAAAAGCAAAAACACCTGGCTACCCATGCCCATAGAAAGTGTCTCTATTTCAATATCATTATTACTTTTCCCCAAAAAGTCAATTTCACATAAATAATGTTGTTGCAAAAAGTGGCTCTTTTCAAGATTGTATACCAGTTTGTGTGCATAAATCCACACACAATTAGGCGTTTTGGGAGATTGAAACATTTACGAAAAGGGAAAACCCTTGGCTACCCACACAAAGTTTCCCCTTTTCAATACCATGTTTACTTTTCCCAAAACAGTCACATTTCCCCAAAATTATGTTTTCCGAAAACTATGGCGCTTCTCAACGATACAGTATAACGTTATTGACGTGAATGGTGGAACACTGTTGGCTAGTCATGCATGAAATAAAATCATTTAATTTTAAATTTTAAATAAGGACCAGCTAAAGAAAGAAAATACTTTCTTTTAATTGAAAATAAAGACAATCGAAATTAATTTTATACAGCACTGGAGACATTTTTGTAACTTTCTTGCATAAAATTGTGAAAGTGCTACTTTTTCTGAAAACATCATTTTGGGTTTCCCTTTTCAATAACGTTTTAATTTTGCAAAACGTACATTTGTGTGTAGAGTTATGCAAACAAACGTGATCGAATTGTAAGGGGGGACTAACTTTTTTGAACCCTTTAGTTAGGTCCAAAACCTCATTTCTGTGACCATTGAGGTTTTGGACCTAACTATTTACAAGATGGCTTCAGGAACATTTTTCTGAACCATTTTAGTTAAAAAACTGAAACCGCACAGAACGCCGCTCACTCCTCTCCGCTCTCGCCGCTTACCTTTATTAATACCAAATACTTTAGAATTGATTTTACACCAAATACTTTTAATTTCAAGTAATAATTTGATATCAAGTTCAATAACAGAAATGCTTTGCTTGTATAATTAATTGTGATAACACAGCAACATTTGTTTCAGACGACGGTGGACACGAACGGCCGTTAATTTTGAATTTCCGTTGGTTTCAATGTAACAATGGATTTTGATTATATGACCCCATAAAATTCATCACACGTTGGAACTAAATTATTTCATCCTAAAACCACTGTGGGGTGGCTAACCATCCGCAGTGTCAGTATCATTTTTTGAATTTAAACCGTTGTTAAGCGTTCGTCCCATTCACTTGATCACGTAACCTCGTTCGCATATTTTAACCTGAATATTCGTGAATACGCCCGTGTCCAGCGTCGTCTGATTTGTTTCTTAAAACGTAACAGTCGCCCTCTAGAATTCAATACAGGTAGTGGTACGATGTTTCCCAAACACGCCAACTCACAGGATTCAGTTTCTATGATGGAAATGCTATATTACATTAAGATCTGAGAAAATCATTTCTTCTTATAATTCCACACATTATAAATGATAGTCAGTGAGAAACTTTCAACAACCATCCAGGATTTGAATCTGGGACCTCTGGAACAGCGCTCTCTAGACCAGTTGGTAGAGTGCTGGTATAGAGATCCAGAGATCCCAAGTTCAATTCCTGGACGGTCTGTGAAATATTTTCACTGACTATCATTTACAATGTGTGGAGTAAAGAAGAAATAATTTACTCATATCGATTTACCCACATGATGAATTTACTTCTCTTACACATCTTAAAAGATTGTATTTGTGTAAGTAACAGCTGCTATCTGGAGTAAATCAAATAAGTTTTGACTTGAGTTTCCAAAAGACTTGATTGAGTCTGGTGCAAAACTATCTTGAGTCTAAACAAATTTGACTGTCAAAATGAATATTATATTATTAGGCCATGATCGATATAATAGATAGGGTAACACAAAGTTGTTTCTTCCCCAGGAGCAAGGTTTTGAGCTTAACATTTCCCCACCTACACTTACAGGTTTGATAAAAAAATCAGATTACAATATGTTAGCTATAGTGTTGTTTAGATGTATCAGTACCATAGTAATAATTTTACATTTGGGAATATTCTTTTATAGAGGGGCATGACGAAAATGATGTGCGCGAAGCGCGCACATTTTGCTGTTGGATTTTACGCTAAAATTGTCAAATATAACCTAATATAGTAAGAAAATGCGCGCGAAGTGCGAACAAAAATTGCCTTTTTATGCTAAAATGATCGTTTTTTTCTTCTAATTTTAACTAAATTGATTTTTGTTTTGTTTGGGGGAGGGCAAAATGGGGGGGGGGGGGGGGGGGGCTCATAACCCAAAGTTGCATTTTTTCTCTTCATCTTTTTTCACCCTTTCCCCAATACTTTTTTCCTACTTGGCATTTTTCCGCAATTCTGCTCATTGTTTCCCGGGAGCGGGGCTCCCTGCTCCCGCACTTTGTAAATAAGTACTTGAAGCCATTAGTTGAATGTTCATTATGACTTTTACAAGATTAGAGACTTGACTTGACTTAAGCCAACTAGTGACTTGATTTGACCTTTTGGATTGACTTGACCTATTGGATTGACTTGACATCATTTAAGTCACCTCTGTGTGACATTGACTCAGGTCACAACATTGCCCAGTGGCGTAGCTCAGGGGGGGGGGGGGGGGGGCAGGGGGGACAAATGCCCCCCCTGACGGAAAAATCCAATTTGTGCCCCCCCCCCCCCGCCCCACCCCTCTAAAAATAAAAAAGGGGTGAGAAAAAAAGGAAATAGGAAAAAATTGAGAAAAAAGACGAGGTTATTAGCCAAATAGAAGGCAAAATTGTAAATGTAGTACATTTACTGTGCGATTTTTTTGGACTGTGCGATTTATTTTGGACTGTGCGAAATTTTTTGAGCTCAACCCCCCCCCCCCCCCCCCCCCCCCCCACTTACGTGAAATTCACGAGAGAAATCTTGCCCCCCCTGAAAAAAATCCTAGCTACGCCACTGACATTGCCTGCATACTCTCTTAAATCAAACGATTGAAAATGTCCGTCTTTTACGGATTTACTTTTTTTCAATCTATTAGATTGAATTTAGATTGAAACATGATAAAAACTCGTGACAATGAGTAGCTTTGAGTCAATCTGGAAAAAGATTGATACATATATTACTGCACTCTACACGTGTGTTTGTACCGTCAATCTCGACTAAAGTGTCAATCTAGAAAAAGATTGAATTCAACACATGCGCAGTTAGGTAGGTAAGTCATATTGGTTTCGTAACACTTTGGATTGTATATTTATACATTTCAAGAAATGATTCGATCTGCAACATAAACTATTTCATAATTAAATGGCAAGTAAGAACATTAATTCACAAAAAATCTGTACACATGAACAATATTTTGGAGAATGTTAATAAAAAGCCCAATGATATTGTTCTTCCAATTGCCATGTTTATTCGTGTGTACGAAAATATCAATCTGTAGGTTTGAAAATATCAATCTTTTACTACAATTGAAAACTTTTCAATCGAAAAACGATGAAAGTTAATTTCAAGATCCAAAGGCTCTTTTCAGAGCCACTATTGAGAATCTAAAAAAGCGAACATAACACAACATTTATCTTTCTTTTGAGATTGAAAGAAGATTACCACCTATTTACCCATCTTTTTTTTATAAAATAAAGCAGTCCGTTTTTGAAATATGAAAAATGAAGATGATTTCAAGATCCAAAGGTTCTTTTCAGTTTTCAGAGCCACCATTAAAAACTTAGAGTTAACAAAACACAAAATTGATCTTTCTTTTGAGACTGAAAAAAAAAGATTACCGCTTATTTATCCATCTATTTTAATAATATCCATTTTTGAAACATGAAAAATGAAGGTGATTTCCCCGGGTGATTTCATAATACAAAGGCTCTTTTCAGGCAGTAAATTAAGGAAAATAAAACACCAAAAAAACCTAAATTTTGCCGGACTCGATGAGGACCTGAAGCCGAGTCCTCGAGTCCTTGGGGTCAAGGGCGTCCCCAGACCCTTTTCATTGGGGGGGTGTAAAGGTCATCAATTGCCGACAGAGCCATTTGTGCCGACAAAATTTTTTTTTCGGCTCGCTTCGCTCGCCGGAATTCATACACGCATATTTTAGTATGGACTGTATGGTCAGGGGCGTCAATCAGTTTTCAGACATGGGTGTGTGTGGGGGGGGGGGGGGGGACACAAATTTGATGATGATAATTGAAATGTTAAATAAAACAGCTGCTTTATTTAACTGTTTAGATAGGGGGGCACACAACCTCAAGCCATCTTGTTTATCTTAAATATTGAAACGTTGAAACTAATACAACGCGCGCAAAAACCTGCAGAAAATATGCGCGCACAATTTTCCAGTTTTTGAACTAAAATGGTCATGGAAAACTGCCCTGAAGCCAGTGGCGTAACTAGATTTTTTCATTTGGGGGGCAAGATGGGGCAGTGACTTGAAATGGGGGGCTCCTAAGACTTGTTGGGTCAAGAGACGCGCGCGTAGCGCTCCAACATTTTCGACTTTACAGCCATTTTGTGGACGATTGAGCTACACTTTGGCTCTAAACAAGCTTGTACCAACGCGCGCGCGAATTTTTTTCATATGTGTACTTTTGACCATCATTATTCCATGATTCCTTTCGTCAAATAAATCGACAGTGCCAATCTCAACCGACACGATGTCATTTATTGGGGAGATTTGGTGTTTACTTTGTTTGTAAATTTCATTTACAGCCGTACTTGATTTCATTTGGGGGGGCAAGCGGGGGGGGGGGGGGGGGGGGGGGCTCCCGCCCCGCCCCCGCTGGTTACGCCGCTGCCTGAAGCTTTCTTGAAGCGCGCAAAAATTGGCATTTCTAACACTTAAATAGTCAAGTATGAAGTTTTTGACGGTTTGATATTGCATAGTTATAATACATATCAAGTCCTGATCCAAGTCGTATGGTTTGAGGGCCATTATAATGTTAAAACCTGTAGAAAATATGCGCGCAGAGCGCGCAAATTCTTTCAGTTTTTAAACTAAAATGGTCATTGAAAACTTTGGAAGCCTTCTGAAACAATAAATTAAGCTTAAATAATAAAACATTGAAACTAATACGCGCGAAGCGCGCAAAGTTTTGCATTTCTAACTTTTAAAGGGTCCAGTATAACGTTTTTAACGTCACCCATATAATATTTGGTTTGGTTCGAGATACATTATAATGTTGGAACCTGTAGAAAGAATGCGCGCGAAGCGCACAAAGATTTTCAGTTTTTAAAATGGTCATGGTACACTTTCCTGAAGCCATCTTGTTTTTGTTGAATAATGCTATTAACAAAACATGGTCAAATGTTCAGTATAGGCATGATAGGCCTACTACAGCCTGTATGTCCGACACACGTTGCCCGTTAGACCTAGCCTAGGCCTATACTATTCCGACACAATTTTTTTGCGTGTCTTGACAATGAGCAAAACAAAGACTTGGGCCTAGGCTGTTCATGTGCGCCGACACAAAATCTCATAATAATGGGCTCGTTCACAGTGCCTACAAATTCATATGCCTACATTGCCTTTGTTCATTTTTGATTTGATTTGTGTTAACATAACATATAGGCCTATGCCGACACAATATTATCATTTGCGCATACGATAATTGTTATAGGGCTTTCTTCCCCTTTTCCTTTCCTTTCTCTTTCTTTCTTTCTTTTTTCTTTCTCTCCTTCTTTCCTCTTTCCTTTCCTTTTTCCTTTCTCTTTCTTTCTTTATTCTTTCTTTCCCTTTTCCTTTCTCTTTCCTTTTTTTCTTTCTCCCTTTTCTTCCTCCTTCCTTTGATTTGCCCACAGCACCATAATTTTGCCGACAGATTTGATGAATGGGGGGGTGTGACACCCCCCCACACCCCCCTCTGGGGACGCCCTTGCTTGGGGTCCGAGTCCGAGTCCGAGTCTTTGAGTACTGGGACTCGAGTCCGAATCTGAGTGGTTGAAAAAAGGACTCGATTCCGAGTCCGAGTTCCGAGTCCTACAACACTGACCATTAGCCACATCTCCAAGATCATTCATATCGCATGGCTAAACCAAATTAGTCACGGAAAATCAAAATCAATTAATTGGGCTTCTCATGTTAAAAAATTACTTTTTAATTTTGGTTTTGGTATTGTTTGGATCAATTAAGATTTGGATCTCAAGAAAATTTTCTGATTTCTTTCTCCACAAGACTAAAAGACGTTGCTGGTCAAGAATGGTTTGCTGAAGTATGTACACTCGATAAATTAAGTACCTACACTTACAGAGAATTTAAAACTCTTCTCAACCCTGAAAGATATTTATTAACTGTGGAAATAACATCTTACAGAAAAGCTCTAAGCCGGCTGAGGTGTTCGAGTCATTCATTAATAATTGAAGCGGGTAGGTGGCATGAATATTGATCGTGAAAATCGTCTTTGTATTCTTTGTGATGATAACGATATTGAGGACGAATTTCATTTCGTTCTCATTTGTAATTTTTTCACCACCTTATTACGTTCTAAATACTTGCCGCTTTGGGTTTACGATAATCCAACTCATCAGAAATTGTATTCACTGTTAACACCTCTGACTCGACCATTTTAGCAAGCTTAGCAGCATTTGTGTACCGCACTTAATCTTAGAAATTCAGTGGTTAAAACTTGATTATATTCGTCAAATGTTATGTAGGCCAATTATTATATTAAAAAAATATGGTCTTTATTTTTCCTGTGTATCTGATGCCTGATATGATATTATTAGGGGCCAATGGCCTAATTGTATTGTGAAATAAAACTTGAACTTGAACTTGAAGGAAAATAAAAAATATGCTCATGACATTATAGTCGAATTACAACAAACTCTTGGGATTTGGTAGGGGAAACCCCAATCTGGATTACCAGTTCCATAGGGACTATCACAGTTACACAGATGTTCTGTCTCAAGTTTCGGGTTGGCAGTTCTTCCGCGAAAACAGCGTCCTTGCCAATGCTCTGCGTCCTTGCCAATGCTCTGGATCATGGTACTGCCCCAAGGTTAGAATAGGCCTACTATGTTTTATCTATGTTAACTATGTTAAATCTGTCTGTCATCTACATGTAGTGCGCGGCCTGTGTGTAAGGCAGTTATTCTGTGAAGTGAACAGCGTCCTCCTGCCTTTAGGTATGGGCGGCCATTTAGGTCAAAAAGGTCTCAAATACTAGAAAAGGTGTCAAATAATTATGAAAAAGGTCTCAAATGCGGAGAAAGGTGTCAAATAATTATGAAAAAGGTCTCAAATGCGGAGAAAGGCGTCAAATAATAATAGAAACGATGTCAACAATTGTGTCATAAAGGGGTCAATATACAGATAAAGGTCTCAAATGTTGATAAAGGTCTCAAATGTTGATAAAGGGGTCATACAGAGAAAGTTCTGAAATGTTGATAAAGGTGTCAAATGTTGATAAAGGTGTCACATACACGTAAAGGTCTGAAATGTTGATAAAGGGGTCAAATACACATAAAGGTCTCAAATGATGATAAAGGGCTCAAATACACGTTAAGATGTCAAATGTTGATAAAGGGGTCAACTACAAATTAAGGTCTCACATGTCAAAAATGCTGTCATATACACATAAAGGTCTCAAATGCTGATAAAGATGCCAACTACTGTATAAGGTCTCAAATATTGATAAAGGTCTCAAAATCAGATAAAGACGTGAAAAGCGCATTAAGATCTCAAATACAGAGAAAGGTGTCAAAACACGAAAAAGGTTAAAAACACAATAAGGTGTCAAAACACGTCAAAAGCACTAAAATGTAACTTACAAACACGATAAGGCGTCAAAAGACGCCATTGAGACCTTTTTGACCCTTTTGGCGGGCCATAATACCTTTATGACCTAAGGCTTCTACGCCGACAGGGTCAAAAAGGTCTCAAAACTCGTTAAGATGTCAAAACTCTGTAAAGAGCAAAACCGCGTTTAAAGCCTCAGGCAGGCAGTCTTGTTTGTTTCTCGAAAATATTTATAAAATCAGTTTTGGACATAATTTTTCTTGTTTCTCGAACAATAGTTGCTGTATTTTCTTTAAAAATATTTGGCCGTAATTTAAAAAAATCTTGTTTCTTGTAAAATGTTTGAATGTTTTTTTTAGATTTATAAAATAATAATTTTGGCTATAATTTGAAAAAAAATATTGTTTCTCGTATTTTGTTGAAACAATATTTGGCAAGCCATTTAGGCCTGTTTGACCCTTTGGCTGACCTTTAGACATTGTTGAGCCTTTCGCTTTAGCACTGAAAGGGTCAAACATGTCTCAAACGTTCAAATACAGATGAAGGTTAATAAATGTTAATGTAAATGAATATACCTAAAATAATACTATAATAAAACGAATCTTTAAACAAAATATTTGTAAATTAAAAATAAAATTAAAAATGGATGTAAATTAAAATAAATCTTGTTTCTCGAAAATATTGTCAGTCTTTTAAAACTTTGTTAGGGCATAAAAATAATACTTATACTTTACGAGAAACAAGATTTTTTTAAAAATTATGGCAAACAATTTTTTTAAAACAAAATACGAGAAACAAGATTTTTTTAAATATGGCAAACAATTTTTTTTATGAAACTACAAAAAAATCATAACATTTTACGAGAAACAAGATTATTTTAATCATTGTCAAAATATTTTTTTGACAAAATACGAGAAACAAGATTTTGTTTAAATTTAAATATTTTTTTAAATTATAAACCAAAAAAAATTCAAATATTTTACGCGAAACAAGATTTTATTTTTTAACAATACAACTATTTTTCGAGAAACAATAAAAATTATGTCCCAAAGTGATTGTACAAATATTTTACGAGAAACAAACAAGACTGCCTGCCTGAGGCCTTAAACACGGTTTTGCCCTTAACGAGTTTTGAGACCTTTTTGACCCTGTTGGCGGCTCGGCGCAGAGTAGGTCATAAAGGTGTGAAGTATTATGGCCCGCCAAAAGGGTCAAAAAGGTCAAAATGATGATAAAGGGCTCAAATACACGTTCAGATGTAAAATGTTGATTAAGGCGTCAAATACAGATAAGATCTCAAACGTTCATAAAGGGGTGGTTAAACAGATAAAGGTGTCAAATGTTAATAAAGGTGTCAAATGTTAATAAAGGTGTCAAATGTTAATTAAGGTGTCAAATGTTAATAAAGGTGTCAAATACAAATAAATAATAATAATAACAGGCATTTATATAGCGCCTTACATCGAAAGGATCACAAAGCGCTTAACAAAATAACAATAGCATACATGTATACAAAATATGAATGCACATAGAAAAACACAGGAGTAGCCATCAAATGATGGCTATAATATAGAATGTTATACAGTATACAGCAATACACTAATCAAGAATAATGCAAATACAGTACATGAATATTGCACACACAAAAATAACTAAATATCCTGGTTAAAAACACTGTAAATGATAGTGTTAAAATTTTAACACTAATATTAACACCACTTGGGTAACGTTTTCTTAACACGTTGAAGTGTTAATCTTGTTTTCTTAACACGTTGAAGTGTTAATCTTATATTAACACCACTTGGGTAACATTTTCTTAACACGTTGAAGTGTTAATCTTATAAAACCTTAACACGTTGAGGCATTAAAAATATAACACTAGACACGCTAATAGAAATTAGTTATGGCTAACGATTTATTAACACATATACATGTTAATACACCCTGCGGTGTTAAAATAAAAATGGCAATGTTAATTTTACAACACTGATGTTTATCACATATTAATACACATTGAGGATACATGTTAATACACCCTGCTTTGTTCAAATAAAAATGGCAGCATTAATTTTACAACACTGATGTTTATTGCACACATTAATACACATTGAAGTGTTAAAATAATAACTGTGGTGTAAAATTTACAACATTGATGCTCATTGCACATTCTCGTACACAATGTTAGCCTTTTCAGAAAATCAAAGATTAACTGTTATCTAACAGAGGTATATTTTCTGTGACACGATTAAGGGGGTTGTTGCGACCTTATGTAATTCCCTAGAGATTTTGTAATTAATCCACAGACTTAGATTACAGAATACCAGACTTCCTATATATTATACCGCCCTGTGTAATGGCGGCGTCAGCCATGGGGCTCCAATTGGGGGTAATCAGGTTCTTGCTGAAACACGCAGAAATGAACACAACAAAAATGCGTCCACATCTGCGGGCAAAAAATTAGTTACAATGTTGCACGGGCTGTGGCTTTTAAAGAGTGTTTAAAATCATGCTCAGAACGCAGTAAATGTATGCAATTACACGCACTTGACGAATCACAGTTATTTTGCATGATCTTGGGCAAAACCGAATACCCCCAATTAGAGCTCCATGCCAGAATAACAATGGCGGATCTCCGTAATCTTAATCTGTTATCTAATCAAACAATCACTTTATGAAGCTGCATGCATGTCATTTAATAAATCAAAATATAATTTAATGTACATTTTTGAAGTCGCAGTGATGTCATAAGTGAGCAAGCAAGAGTAATTTTAAAACAGTCCAGAAAATGAATATTTCCTGACTTTTCCGTTATATTTTTACTTTTTTTTTTTTAAACAGTCCCCTACAATGTATGGGTATACGCTGTGTCAAAATGACAAGAAAGTGTAGCTTGGCATGCAAGTTAGACCTAATTTGACATCAGCAGAAGTGTTACAAAGTACCATTAAACATTAACGGTCGCAGCAACCTCCTTGATTTAAGAAGGATTAAGAAGGATTCACAATATACATTACATATAGGAGTTGTACTCACATATTTTTGGAACAATTTACTTGGTTTACACGCAACAGGACATGCAACTAGTCGCAGTTTGTACTATTTAATTCTAAACATTCAATTTCAACAGAATTGTCAACCGTTCAATAATTAAATTTACATTATTGTACATATAATTCTTTCAAGAGTTATAGATATTAATTCAATAACAATAATTCTGAATTAATCATACTGCCCCTAATATGCTTATACTAATACTTATAAAAACAAATTTCCTATTCTTTTTAACCAAAATTGTTGCAATAAATGATACAATAAAACACTTTGATCGTACTTCTTTTATCACTTAACAAAATTTAGCAAAATATCCGAAATAACAGATTATCTAATCACTTTTATAAAGTTTCTGAAACACTATTCATAACTAATTAATTATAGGTCAATAAATAAGTATTGTTTCGAGTGAAATTAGACAAATTAATGCACGCGCTCTGATGTTGATGTGAATAATGGCACAACCCCGCAGGGGAGGGCTATTGTGAGCATATCAACATTTGCGCAAGTGCATTGATATTTCTCATTTTTTCGAGAAACAAAACATACGCATGTATTGATCTAATTCATACATGACACTATACAAATCAAAATTCACAATATAAGCATAATTTTGATCCATTTAAAAACGAATAAAAACATGTTAACAAGTTTGCTAACACCTGCAGTGAAAATCAGCGAACCCACCTTTCCTGAAAAACGAATAAAAACAAAGCGTGCCAGAATGCAAGAAACTAAAATACGCGGAGTGCATTGAAAGTGTCTAATGCACTCCGTGTGCGCGCCGTTCAATACGTGCATCGCCCACTTTGTTTTGATTCGTTCAAAATAATGCTCAAATTGTGAATTTTGATTTGTATATAAAGTGTCGTGTATGAATTAGGTTAATACATGCGTATGTTTTATTTCTCAAAAAATTAGACAAATCAATGCACTTGCGCAAATGTTGATACCCTCACAATAGCACTCCCCCCCCCTGCGGGGTCGTGTTATTATTCACATATCAACATCAGCGTGCATGCATTGATTTGTCTAATTTCTCTCGAAACACATTTGCATTTATTGACCTATAAGTAATGTTATTTTACATCAATGTCAAGAAAGTATGATTTTTGAAAACCTTTAAACCCTTCAATCAGCAGAAAACAACCATTACATATTGTTTGCCTTAATGCTAGTGACATGCAATTTGACACAGATTATTGAAAGTTTTGAAATATTGCATGGGGTGAGTTCCTGTGACCAAGGACCTGAAATGATCAGCCATGATTAATTGAATGGAAAAAACAAACAAAATTGACAGTTTCCTTACAGATTTGATTTTGGAAAATGTGAAATATTTTGTGTTGAAAAGTCAAATATTTATGCCTTAAAAATAGACGTTCACAAATCTTGAAGACTTTTACCAGAGACAGTTAAAAAAAATAGGAACGGCAAAGCCGGTATTATCTATTGAGGCTATGTGTGTCTCAGATTAAAATCGATAAACTACAGCCATCATAAAAGGCTGCGTAGTCTTTAGCAATTAAGGCCATGAAATAACTTCTCAAAACTAATCCCTCTCATTCCCAAAAACTAGTATTGATCTAAATCTCTGCATGAAGCATGTTTGATTAACCCAGCGGGGCGTGTGTGTGGGGGCCTTTTAACACTTTCCATGCAGCTATTGATTATACCATACAAAACAAGATTTAGGTCTATAACACACGGGCTGAAGCAATTGTATATAATATTTCATAAATGTTGTTACATAAATCGCGTCGGTGAATGTATGTAATAAATGTTTAAAGTATTTGAACTTTCACCGACGCGTTTTTTCTAAACATAGTTTTATATGTAACAACAGCCAGTATACAAATGGTATAGCGGCACGTTGTTGTCGCAAGAGACTACAACTACCCATTTGGATTACCAGGCTTTTCAAACCAGAGACATGGTTCTGGCCAGCGAAACATACATAGCATAGCAATTTTACATGGGGATATAGGAAATTATATGGGAGTTGAGTGTCCTTTTTAACTCTCTCTGCTTTTACAAACTCTCACAAACTTGTTTTGCAAATGTTACAAGCTCTTGTTTTGAAGGACTTCTCAAACTCTGTATTTTGTAGAAAGGCTTAACGACCTCTTGTTTTCTAGAAATATTTTTACGAACCTTTGTTTTGGAGAAAGAGTTGCACTCTTGTTTTGAATAAAAAATCTCAGAAACTCTAGTTTTGAATAATGGCTTTTACAAACTCTTGTTTTGAAAAAAAGACTATTTTACAAACTCGTTTTGAAAAAAGACTTTTTACAAACTCTTGTTTTGAAGAAACACTTTAACACTTTAACAAACTCTTGTTTTGAAGAAAAACTTTAACGCTTTAACAAACTCTTGTTTTGAAGAAAACAGCAGTTAATGATAAAAAGATTTTTAGCTTATCTCCTTCGCAGCCTGCTTGAGACTCATACTGTAACGGCAGGAGTCTCAAGCAGACTGCAAAGGAGACTAACTAAAATACGATATATCCTTAATGCGGTTTTCTTTGGCTTCTATTCGCCATTTTCACATAGTTACATATAAGTACAAAATGGACTGTCCAATTATTATTATTCAACATTTTTGTACCAATAAACCTAAAAATGTATCTTACGGTTTTTATCTAAAGGTGATCCGAGGACCAATGAATTAATGAAACTCCTAGCCCCACTAAAAGGCACATTCTTAAAGAAAAGGACTGTTTGGACTTTAAACAGTTGTTACATGTTGACAGAGAGTATTCAATTGTTTGTAACAGAAATGGTGTGTTTAAACTTTTTAAAGTTGGTACCCTTAAAAAAATTGAAGGGGTCTTGCAGGATGTTTTCCTGCAAGAAACCCATAACCTGTCCATATATTGCTGGGTAGTTGACATTGCAGACATAATAATGTCCCAGCAAAAGAATAAGTGCTTTTGTGGCACTTGTGTTACATTTAATTGAGTGGGTACCACCTACTAACCAAATGCACGCCACCTTGTCATCAACTTTAACAATTCGTATGGAGACTGGTGTGTTCTCCTTTGTCTTCAGCTTTTTCTTCAACTCGGGGGTATCTAGTGTGTCCATCTGCGGGAAAGAATGTAAAGTTTTAATTGAAAATAGTATACAACTCTTAGTCTGTGTTCACCAAACACGCGCAATACCCAATATGAGGAAGCAATGCATCGGGCATCAATTTTGAAGAATTTTGACGCTGAATTCAGCGTTGCTATCTGGTTACTTCACACACCGAAAGCGAGAACAGTATAGATTGTGCTAACTTGCCTGCTATTATTATTATTGATTACAAAATGAGCAACAAAGTTTGCCGAAATTATGTTGTTTTCAAGTATTTAACCCACCCTTCTGAAAACTAACAAAGAACTGTCCAAAAATGGGCTGATTGCATAGATCTAAGCAGCAAAATTTGATAAGTTAACCCCAAGACCCAAAAACCTTACAAAATCCCACAGAGACTATCTCCGAAAAAAGGCACACATGCGGTTTGTGCAATCCTCCTAGCCTATCTATAGACACAGAAAGGCTTATTTGTCGAAGCAACAGACGTGGCGTGAAGCTACCGACTCTGGCCTAGCACGCGAGAGGTCCCCGGTTCGATTCCCGGCCCCTGCGGGCGTGATGCGCAAGCATTTTGGGGGGACCCTCCTTCCTCCCTTCTTTTTGGAGATAGTCTCTGAAGCAGCTCCCCCCAAAACCACTGTGCAGAGTGTTAGGGTTAAAGGAAGCCCAGTCCAATCTTTCACATTTTTTTTCAAACTTTTGGAGATTTTGATATCTGAAAGCTCATATTTTTCTCATAAATATATATATTCCCTGGTAAATTTTATGGCTGAATAGTGTACTGTTTGGAAGATATTGATGAAAACTAGTTATGGTAACCATAATTGAGCTTACACAGTAAGATATCTATAGGCAACCACAATATACAGAATATGCAGATTTGGGCCATTCTTTGAAAAGTGAAACTTTTGGTCACACACGTGACTGACTAAATTTGTTACTTGTGGACATTTTGAGAAGAAAAAAAATTTGTCCTAAATTACACTTCATAATCTTTAACTATAATTTCAAAAGATTTTCATGGGTCAGTCTTGCTATGCATGAATTAGCATAATTAATTGAAATATTTTTTAACAGTAAATGTCACACACGTGACCAGTCATTTTCTTCAATTAAACAAGTTTGGTTTGTTTGATTTTTTATTTGATAGTGTTTTTATAATGACAAAATATTTGAGTGTTATTGCTGTAAGTATGAGCTTGTGGGTCCTTTAAAATTGACAAGAGCTTTGCAAATTAATGTTAAGACACACTTGACCGACCTTCGGTTGACCCTTAACAAAAAATAAGCATGCGTAGTGAAATGGAAAAAACTTTTTTATGTTGAGGCTGACAATTAATTAATAAAAATATAAAATAAAAATTGGTGAATATAAAATTGTTAAAACAGGAGGGAAAGGTAGCATGGATTTCCACCTTTTTCGGTCACACACATGACCAAAGAATGGCCCATTTGGGGTTTCATTACCGTATGCCAAGGTGTGCCGAAATGACAAGCTATGACCCAGAAAAACTGTTCATATTACAATGAGCTTGTTGCATGATAAAAGGATTATAGATATCTCCTTGACCACTTAATTGATATGTAGTATATGCAGTACCCTCATTGTAACGTGAATAGGTTTCTTTGGGCATATATAGCTGGTCATTTCGGCACAACTTTACTTCCGGTATTGAAACCCCCAAATCCATGTATTGCTTAGTAAATCCAAACAGCTTGACCTTTCAACTGAAATTTACATCTCTGGAGTGATGATTCTTCAAATGAAACAGAAAATTCAATTTCGAAAAATCAGACCAGGCACCTGTAAATTTTCAGTGCAAGTTTCTGAACAATTTTTTTTCCCTTATCACTGTTCAGTTTAATAGGCATTTCATGATTGTCTGTGAAATTATATCTTCCTTTGACATTGAATCACTTAACTTGCAACACAGACAAGTCAAACACAGACATTAACATACCTCAATCTCTGTGATAATTCCCTTGGATTTGACGCCTTTGCCTTGTGTGATGGCAACTTTGTCTTCCATTGCCTGAACAGTTGCAACAGGATCATCAACAGACACCTGACAACAAAAGTTTGGTAAAGAAATTAAAATGATGATCTACAGAATCCTGACACAGAATGTATTGGCAGAAAACTGGTAAATTTATTTCAATCAAACATTTGCACGCTGAGAAAATCCTTGTTGAGATAGCATGGAATCCATATTTTGGCAACTTTTAGAAGCATTTAAGTTTTTTTTTTAATTTATCATTCAAACTTTGAGGAAACATCCACATAGGACCACCTCAAAAGCAAAACTGATGCCCTTGGGCAACGAATTACAGAATACAAGTAAGGATTTTAGTATGCCCATTTGTTATTGTGTCATTGACCCAATAATTTGACAAGTATAGATGCTAGCAGAATTGTGTCATAATTGGTGAACAAACAGATACAGATAACATTTGATTTCCATTGTTGATTTTTTTGTGATACAATTGTAATAGTTTCTAGAAAACCACCTTTTGATAGCCTGTTGTCCTTTTAGTCTAATAATTCAACAGTAATCATTCATTAGTGCATGCGTGTGACCAGAATATAGTACACGATATGGTTAACAATATTCTGTGTGACCATGGCTGACCCTGGTCGTTCTCAGGTCAAATTAATACACTCAAATGTTTAGGCAAACTTGCCTATCAGGCCCGTAAGACACTTTTTTCAAAGGGGGGGCGTTTTCAAAAAAAAAATCACCGGAAGTGATAGAGCTAGTTTTTTTTCCCCGGAAAATTTGACCAAAAACAGAAAATCCCCCAAATCCCCCCTTCGAGGGGGGATTTTCTCTGTTTTTGGTCAAATTAGGGGGGATTTTCTCTGTTTTTGGTCAAATTTTCCGGGGAAGATTTTCAAAGGGGGGGGGGGGGGGGGGGGGGGGGATCGCCACCGTCGCCCTCCCCCATCTGACGGGCCTGCCTATGTGACTTGGGTATTTAAGAGCATACACACCTTTGTGAGCTTGGCTACTGTCTCAAAGAGGCTGTTTGCTTTGTCCATTATTGCCTCCTCTGTGTCATTTACTATGCTGCAGAACTCATCCATGACCTACAATAATGAAAAAGAAAATCTTGAAAATCATACCACTGTCTAATCATTTTCTTTTAATGAAACATTTGAATCAAGGTAGCATTAGTAATTCTGTGGTTTACAAAGGATTGGCAAATTACCCTTTTGAAAAACAATGCTATTGAAAAGTTTATTAATTAGTGCACTATATTTGTTTAAAACCACACACATATAGGTCAATTGCAGTTTGTAAAGACGGTCAATATTGAAATTACTTTGTCATTTTGCAGTCACTACTGAACCCCAATTTTTACCATTTTCACCAATTTCAGTGTCCACCTGTAAATCATGATACAAGCCTCTTATATTTGGGATTTCTGAAAATCATATTACCATTCATTCAAATAAGCTCCCAGGGCGCTTTACAAAGTCATTTGGATGATGGTGCTTTTTTTCAAGGTTAAACAACTTGATGACCTGTTCATATGTAGGTTTCAATGCTATATTATATAACACATAGAAATATTCATGTCATGTTATTGGTGAATACGATATCACGTGACATAAAATAATCCAACCATTTCCCTGGTTTATATGCGGTCCAAAAGTTCCCATAAAAACCTACTATTTTATTTCCCCCAACTGTGCAAAATGGGAGGTTTCCAGTCACCTCATGCAGGTATTTTGAACCATTTCCCTCATGTCAAGCAGTAAATATTTGTATACTAGACTCTAGTCAGTATAATTGGTTGGGATGTAGGTTAGCACATTCAAAATCGTCCCCACTGAGAAATGGACCAAAATGACATGATTTTGGCATTGAGTAAAGTTTTAATAATAGGCCTGTGTTACATCCCTTTGCATGTTGAACATTGCTGGGTGGGTGTTTATTGGGGAAAGGGGCGCTTAATGGAATGAATATGGTACTCAGGGTTGCACAAAGTTGTTTCTTCCCCAGGAGCAAGGTTTTGAGCTTAACATTTCCCCACCTACACTTACAGATTTGGTAAAAATCAGATTACAATATGTTTACTATAATAGTCCGTGGTGGCGTCAGGATAACAAAAATGGGGCCAAACGGGGGGCAAGAAAGAATCTGGGGGTGAAGAAAAAAATCTTGGTGTAAAAATGCGCGCGCAAAATTTGGCCTTTTAATGTCAAAATTGCCTAAAATGAACTTAATTTCATCTTAAATAGGCATTTCAGACCATTTTAAAAGCTAATTTGGAAGTGATTTTTACATTAAAAGTCAAAATTTTGTATCTGACTGGGGGAAATGGGGTGGGGTGTGGCAAGGTTCGTGGCTGTTTGTGGGAAGCAATAAAAAAAACAATAAACACTAGTCAGTATACCTGTGCAACCACAGCTCATAACCCAAAGTTGCAAAAAAAATCTCTTCATCTTTTTTCACCCTTTTCCCCCATACCTTTTCTTTTTCCACTTGGCATTATTTCCCCAATTCTGCTCATTATTTCCCGGGAGCGGTGCTCCCTGCTCCCGCACTTTGTGCAACCCTGATGGTACTTACATGGCAGCTATCAGCAAAGGCTGGAAATTTGGTCATGATCGCATTCACAGACATGCCCCTCTGGATTTCTTGACGTCTGTTTTGCCTGGTTTCTTTCATCAAGATCTTTATCTTTTTAATATCCTTCTCTGTAGCGAGTTCTTGGATTCTCTGTTTATATGTATCTTCATCAAGAAGCAACGGGGTCCCCAGCTCAAGCTCAGCACTGTGTTAAAAAAATTGTAGAATCATGAATCCATGCGTTTTGAAGTCACCACTCAAAAGATGTTGGCAAAGTTGAGTTTTACCAATTCGTGTTCAGCTCAAGCACATTAAGCAAACTCTTAAACACCGTATTACATCCCCCCAGTTCAAAATGATTTTACTAGAGTGAATTTTGAATAAATGGCACATGTTACTTTAAAACCACTTGTTTTGACATAGAGCGGAACCCACGTCAACATAAAATCTGTTGGGCCCAGAGACTTAATAACTTACGGAGATTCAAGAAAAGTTATGATCATGCCTCGATCTACTGCCATGTGAAACCAAGACTAGAGAAACCATAGGGAAAGCATACAGGTTGAGCTATTTCCAGTTTGCCATCAAAACGCTGAAATTAACAAAAGTACAAAACATCAGTACAAATGTATCACACTGCAAGTCTCATTTGTAATTTGTTGTTTGTTAAGTTTTGTGCTTGGAATAGAAGTGGAGCACTGCTGCAGTGATGTAGTAGAAAATATATGCACCTCCCCACCACCAAGCCACATCACTGTATGCCTTACTACTTTACCAGTTCCGAGAAATCAGGCCGGAGGACAGACTCGCGGACAACCAGAAAACATAATGCCTCCGCCGGAGGCATAAAAATAACAGTCACATTTTTACCTATACGCGCGTATTCAACTATGGCAAAAAAAAAAGAATTATTTTCTAAACTTATAGGAGCGTACATTTGGAGCCCATCACTAACAGCCAGGGGGGTGCAACGTACCCCCCAAATCAGAAAAATCGAATCCACTTTTTTGGACTGTTTCCACTTTAAAAAAGGCCACTTTTTCGACCAAAAGTCCGCTTTTTCGACCAAAAGTCCACCTTTTCAACTAAAATGACAATTTTTTGACTATAACAACCACTTTTTCCATAAAAAGTCAATTTTCTTCAACAAATAGTTACACTTTTTCCAAAAAAGGTCCACTTTTTCCTAAAAAATCCTGGTTACAGGCCTGCTAACAGCAGTTTTAGCACTGAAGCATAATGATATGCCTGTGTTAAAAGTCAGACACCAGATACACGAATTTGTCTGGAAACAATACCTGGAAAAATGAGTACTGTAAAGCATGACATTTTCGCGGCATTAAAATTTTGCGAATGTCCGATGTTGGACATTTTCGCGGCATGAAAATTTCGCGATTATGAACTTTAAGAACTTTAAGACCGTGGAAGCAAAATTTTCGCGTGCATGAAATTTCGCTAAACAATAGCGCTCGCGAAATTCGCAAAATTTAAATGCATGCGAAATTTTCATGCTTTACAGTATTCAGAAAGATTATTTTAAATACTAACCTGTCTTGGGATGAGTCTTTCCACCAGAAATTCAATGCCAGTTCTGTGTTCTGATGGGGTCAAAGTGAACCAGCTGAAATTACATGTAATGGTAGAATAGAAGTTTATTTTTTATTTTATCTATTTATTTGGACATACACTTTTGAAAACGTGGCATGAGTCTTCTCGACTGATGCGTCCTTAAACATATGACACAAACTTCTTTTTTTTTCTCCAAAATTTAATGAAACGTGTTATTTTTTAAATTTGATTAAAATCATCATCGCGATTTCATAAAGCGTACCACGCAAGAATACGACGCACCATTTATGCACAATAAGGTACGCGCGTAATGCACATTAACGCACACCGCGGACATTGCTGAATCTCACGGGAAGGTTTTTTGCAATCTCCAAGTTTGTAGGCTTAAATTGCTTATATTTTTTTGCTGGACCCTCAGGGCCAGCCTGTATTAGTGTCTGTTACTATGTAACTCACGTTTTGCTCCGGCAGGCACACCCGCTGTATTTAGCCGCATAAAAGCACACCCGCTGTATTTAGCGAGGTCAGACTTAGCATTGGTAGCTTGCGATTGGTTAATTAGCGATGACTTATTTTGTTTACCTCAAACTAGGAAGTAAATCCCAAACCAGTCGCCGGCTATCCAGTGCCCAGTGATGATAAATAAATAATAATAATAGGCCCAAATAGAACAGCATTAATCTTTATAGCGCTCGCTAGATACATTCATGTGGCATTATACATACAATGAAAGAAAATCATGATTTACCCTAGCCTGATACAGACGGCTATGCAATGCCAACCATGGTAATATTGTTGCCCTTCGTTCGCTAATATTTACACCTAATTAGGCCCTTCACAGTTGATTTTGAGTTTCCTGTTGCCGCCCTCGTCCAAAGTTAAGAATTACAAAATATTTAATTATTTTATTTTTATTTAGGGTTTTCACCTTGAAATTGACTTTCAATAAACTTTCATTTACTACTTTCCGACTTTAATTATGTCAGCTATGATGATGTATAAACATAGAACATGATCGCATTATTACTTGGGTATCAAAATAATCATAATGGGAAAATAATTAAATGCAGATTCCTCGATATAATGGGTTGTAAATTGTAATGGGTTGAAATTGGTTGCGATCAAGAGGGGCGCTAAATAGACCAATTTGGGGACCCCACAAGTGTCGCCCAGGTCACGTACCCCCTGCCCCCCCCCCCCCCCCCCCCCCAGCTACGCCACTGTCGGAAGTTTGCAATTTGTAGGCCTTTTTTAAAAGCACAATTTAGTTTAAACATCACAGATTTGTTAATCTTCTTTTTTACTTCTTTTACCTGTTTTTTTTGCAAATGATAGGGAGGGGTGATGGACCCCCCCCCCCCCCCCCCCCCTGTAATGCTGCCCCTGCCTATCCTAAAGTATATAGTATACTCAAAAATCCTTGGTAATAGTAATACATCAAGGATACAGAATAAAGCATTTTTACGCAGTTTGCCTATAGTATTAAAACTGGCAGACACAAAACCGTTTAACGACTTGCCGTAATCGAATCGTGCGGCATGTGTGATGTGTGACGCACATTAGCGTGTCAAACAGTAGGGCCTATTCCGCGATAAAGCAAGCGTATTCCAGTTAAAAAAGACTTCTGCCGGCTAGTTGAGTTAAAATAGCATAGCTTAGCTTAGCTATTAATTATATCTTGTAGTATTGTTTTGGAATTGCGCTGAAGTACGCTTGCCCAATTGCGCTTATTCGTTGTGTGCGTGTGTGGGCCATCATCTCAAATTATAGACCCATGTTTAGGGATTTCTTGCCAGAAAAGCGACCCATGTTTAGGGATTTCTTACCAGAAAAGCGACCCATGTTTTAGCCTGGATTTCTTGCCAGAAAAGCGACCCATTAGAGCGGCATATCTCCGTATACGTCAACATGTTATAGTCTAATTAATGATTGAACGAACACGACGGAAATAGCGTATTGCGTAAACAAAATCATACGATCGTACTGCGTCTGCGATTACTGCGTCATGTGTAGGCCTACCTCTATTTACTGCGTTGTTGCGTCAACCCCCTGCGCCGGCACCCACACGCCAGCGCTGCTTTAAATTAAACCGATCGCGTATCTCTTCTGCGTGTACGCCAGTGTAAACTGTAAATAGTGTTCGTTCAATCATTAATTAGACTATAGTAGGCCTACACCCCACCCCCCCCCCCCCCCCCCCCCGGGACGCCACGCTCAACAGAGTACGCAAAAACAGAGAAAAATACTACAACTAGTACAAGATACAATACTCAATAGGCCTAAATAAGAAGATAGCTGCCTTCTTCTTACTTTATTCTTTATTTAGCATTCTTCTTGACGTAAAATAAGCCCAAGGTGTTTACGCCAACAGAATAGTAATAGGCCTAGGCTAGTTATAGTTAGGCCTATATAGTATTCCCTGACACTACATACAAGTTTCACTGAAACGGAACAGAATACAGTTCTAACTTCTAATATGACCACTGACCAGATCATAAAGCTTACAGGACTATACATGTATATATTCAAAATAAGCTTAGACATAGGTCTATGGTTTAGACTAGTCCCAATGGTGGTCACACAACTCCCTATTGACTTTTCACGTCGCGAAATTCACATTGAGTGACAGCACTGCCGAATTTTCACCTCAATATTTTCCCAAAAATGAGGATGCTTGATCAAAATTAATGAACTCAATGTATTACTAAGAGTTCAAGGAACAACATGTGAGTGCTTTTTGATTGATTTCAATGATATTTGATGTAAAAATCTTGATTTCAAAATGTAATTTTAGCGACGTCATATATGTCTATGGAGGTTCGTGTGGCTTTAGTACATGTAGTATGATGAAGCATGAACGATAGTAAAGCCATGGGGCTAGGTTTAGACCACCACGGCTAGGGCTGTTTTCAACTTCTGCACAGTCGTGAGCTGTAAATGTATAAAACCCGAGTGTTCACGGTCCTAATGACGTATTTATTTACAGATTTATACAAACAAACATACTTTATTACCTTGATTTGCACGAACGTCTGCTCACTGACCGCTCACAGAACTGAAATAATTTCTCTTCGCATTTATGCAAATTTTCGTGCCTTGCCGCGAAATCGGTCACGTGACTCATCATTATTAACACCGATGTTTTTGTACCGCATTGCTAGCAGCGTATTTCATCGGCTCTTATTAACACCAGTGTTAAAACTCCATGTTAAAGGCCGTTAGCCTTTGCATTTTTAACGTGTTCATATAATATTAACGCTTAATTATTAACATGCAACATGTTTATAACTGCACCGGCAGTATCATTTAGATTTATTGTAACACCAACGTGTTAAGTTCGTGGGTAAATTAACGCCACAACGCGTTATAAATGGGCGTTGACATTTACAGTGAAGATGAGGTCTCAAATGATGATTAAGGGCTCAAATACACGTTAAGGTCTCAAAGGTTGATAAAGGGGTCAAATACACGTTCGTTAATGTGTCAGATGTTGACTCCTTTGTCAACATTTGACACCTTAACGTGTATTTGAACCCTTTATCATCATTTGAGACCTTTATTTGTATTTGACACCTTTTTGACCTAAATGGCCGCCCATATTTAGGGACATCAATATGACCGATGTATATAGACCTTTTTGTAGGGGAAACTCACTGAAGAGTTATACTTAATTGAATTAGTCATTGCATAATATGAAAATTGATATATTGTATTATTGTACAATGTACGCTAATTGAACTCGGGATTCATATTTTGAAAATTACTGCCCATGTAATTTACTATTCTTGGGTGTGGTTTGGGATGTTTATATCAGGCAATTTGATTGGTTTTTGGCTTATTTTCAGCCCACACGCTCATATTTTATGAGACAATGTATAGTTTGGGGTGGGGTTTAATTCATTCGAAAAATAATACCTTCAGCGCGTACGATCAACGCGTCATCGCGTTAGCGTGCCCTACACAAAGTCGCCTGGCGCCGTATGAGTTGTGCGTATAACGCAGCGATGACAGGTGCGCAGTGTGTGCTAATCGAACGCGATTAATTCGAAGCAGCAAGTTGGTAAACAGCTCGCTGGCCGGATACGCTGATTTTATAAAGGGGGACATGTGTTGTTGTTAGATTAAAACAAATCTAACCAACTGCGTTATATAAAAGATCAAAATAACCAATAAGCTAAATAAGAATGAGAATAAAATATAGTTCTTAGCTGTTTTGCTATAGACGATGGTCTTATAATGTATAGGCTGTAGGGTACACTTGGGTAAATTGGGACACGGGGGAAATGGGACACTTGTATTGGATTGCATTTCATTTTTCATATATACAATTTTTGGTGTTATAAGACTGACTTGTTATGGAATATAACAGCTTTCATAACCATCCATTCATTTGTCACCGTTTTAAGGTGTTCTAATAATATAAATACTATCAAATTGGTGTTATAAGACCGACTTACATGTGAATAAAATAATTGGATTGACTTGACCCATTGGATTGACTTGACCCATTGGATTGACTTGACCCATCGGACTGACTTGACCAATTGGATTGACTTGACCCATTGGATTGACTTGACCCATTGGATTGACTTGACCCATTGGATTGACTTGACCCATTGGATTGACTTGACCCATCGGACTGACTTGACCAATTGGATTGACTTGACCCATTGGATTGACTTGACCCATCGGATTGACTTGACCCATCGGATTGACTTGACCAATTGGATTGACTTGACCCATTGGATTGACTTGACCCATTGGATTGACTTGACCCATTGGATTGACTTGACCCATTGGATTGACTTGACCCATCGGATTGACTTGGCCTATTGGGTTGACTTGACATAATTTGAGTCACTTATGAGTGACATCGACTCAAGGTTTTGTGACTTGGCCACAACACTGCCTGAATAGGCGGTGCAAGTGCATACAAGTGGGGGGGGGGGGGGGGGTGTCACCTGGACCATCTTAGTGTTTAAATTGCCAATTTTTGTGCGCTTCACTCAAATTATTCCAATGTTTCATCAACTTAAGCTTGAAGTTTGAATAAGCTCAATTTGTCACACAAGATGGCTTCAGGAACGTTTCTCTATACCATTTTAGTTCATAAACTGAAAATATTTGCGGGCTTTGCGCACATACTTTCTACATGTTTCAACATTATCAAACAAAAATTGGGCTCGACCCCCCATATGTTTGTTTTTGCTTCGGCTACCACTGACTGCCTGTAACTAGATGAAGATTGGGAGTCTTTAAATACATGGATATTATTGTTGACAATAGAAACACAAGGGTAGAATGGATAATTAGAGGAAAAGTAGTTAGACATGTACCCAAAGCTAGTTATTGTTTCGTTTATATAATTTAACGTGACAATAAAAAGAGTTTACTTGGCAAGTATTTCACCAAAATCTAACCAAATTGGTATAGAAATAAAAGCGGCCTTGTCCATTTGCAGAAAATAACTTATAACGATGGCAGTCAATCAGTCAAGACTCATGGAAAGGTTAATATAGTATTGCTGTGTTCAAACACTTTATTTCCAAAATTTCGGCCTGTAAAAATATACAATAGTACAAGATTTGATAACATTTTATTATTGTGTTATTTTGTAAAATTGCTATTATTTCTTGACATTGTAGAATTTGTTGTCATAATATATTGTTATGGGAGTGCGATTGTATGCCTGGAATTGCCTTTCATCAATCTACTGTAGAAAAAAGCAATTTCCGATAAATATTTATAAGGCCAAGTAAAAGAATAAAGCAGTTTCTCGTCCCCTCGCGCACCGTTTTTCAGAAATTCTATAAAAAACAATTCTTTCTTCCATAACTCTTTTGTTAAAATATTTAAAAAGCTGACATCTGGTAATAGATTTATTTTAGTCCAATAAGCATTATGAGGCAGGTTTTGTGTTAACCTACCCCCTAGAACAATGAAATAAAAAGCTTTTACAAAGGCCTCATGTTCAAGTTACGCAACCGATCACGCTGGTAGGCCTATATGGTGATTTTGCATTGTTTACTAAAAAACAAAGACAAAAAAGTGCCCTCATCCTCCTCTTTTTCAAAAGTTAGGACGAGAAACTAGTTTTTATTTTTATCGACATACAAATATTGAAGGTGCCTAAAACATCCATGCTTTCATATGATTCATACTATATCTTCTTCAACAGATGGGTTTATTCAAAATTAAGATGATGACTTTCCTAAGGCCCACAGTTTCTTGTATTGATCAATTATAGTAAACTTGCAAGTTTAATAAAATATGAATTCACAATAAGCCAATGGTAGATACACATCATAGGTTATACACACAAAATGGATTCCTAATGGCTTGCTTCATTCTCTTTTCGTTTTGATTACTTTTGCTGTTTGTACACGGAATACAGATCATAACAAGCATGATATGCTCATATGTTACGAATAAAGGTTCTTCTTAGACGTGTTGTAAATAGACATAAAAGAGATAACTTCAATCAGGTCTTCAACACCCATTCTTAATAAGGACATCATGCAGGGCTAGGACATTTCTAGGATTTATGACTCCTTGCTCTTACATCTACAGCGCCCTCTTCAACAAACATCACCATAAAGAGGAAACGAGTCTATACCAGTCGCAAACCAGCTTCCACCCTCTGAAGACGGAATATGGATAGTCTGACAATTCAGGATAAAAACATGGATATTGAAGACCTGTCTTTAAGTATCTCTTCTTTATGTTCATATGTTGTCTATTCATTATACGCTTATATAATTACAATAATATATGACAATAATCCTAACTATTCTTTAAACTAGAATTATTCCAGCTTTAAATACAATTTTTAAATGCTTTCAGAAATTCAGAGAATACATACAACAAATGGTTCCAACACCTGACCCTGTTGACGTTTTGCCCACTAGTTCAAGGGTATCCTTTGGTGGTCTTTCAGGAATCTGATATTTTATCAAATTGTCATTGAAAATAGACATAAACATCAACTTAATCGTTAATATTCAGGCCCGTAAGAAGGGGGGGGGGGGGGGGGGGCGATGGTGGCGATCGCCCCCCCTTTGAAAATCTTCCCCGGAAAATTTGTACACAGATGAAAATTTTTTGCGCGCTACGCGTGCATTTGTCTTCCCAAAATGCAATATTCTTTGCTACAAGCTTGTTTAGAGCCAAAATGTACCTCGATTGTGCAAAAAATAGGTGCAAATTCGAAAATTTTGTTGGGGAAACGCCCCCCCCCCTTTTAAAAAAGTGTCTTAAGGCCCTGATATTTTGCTCCATAAGGCGACAAAAGAAACCACCCAAACTGACCTCTCAGGTAGGTTGGGTGTTTTCTTTTTTTGGTGAACAATTTTCAACAATTTTCAAAAAAAACCCAAACAATTTCCATTTTTTTCTTCTTCAAAATTCAAAACAATATAAATAAAATATGCCCATCGGTCCCGGAGAACAGGTGTTTTTTCCTCGTCTTAAGGTCAACGTTCGAATGTACCTTAAATCATCATTCATGAAATTTGATAATTCATTTAAAATTGACAAATAACTTGATATATTCTTTATCTGAATAGAAGGCAAAAGTACAGACATACTCTCCTGCGATATAACCGTCTGTTTGTACATAGCAAATACGATTGCGTTATTTATCATGATAAGGTACACCTTGTTTTCTCAGAATGCATCATGATTAGGCCGAGAAAAAAAAAGATGTTGGATTGCCCTTTCCCGACCTACCGTAAAAATCGGGAAAACTCAGTCAATTTTGTTTTTGAAAAAAGAAAGTAAAAAACCCCAAACCCCCCCCCCTTTTTTGTATAGAAATGACAAATGTGTCACCTAAATGACCTCAATTGACCTCTATGTGACCCCACTCTGAAATATTTATTATCCATGCCACCAGACATTATCCTTTTAATATCAACATTTAGTTAAATTACATCATCATAAACCTCTAGATTTGGAATCTAAAAAAATAATAATAATAATAAAAAATTGACCTACCAACCCCAAAAAACTGAGGTGAAAGGGCAATCGAACTTTTTTTTTTAAGGCCTTATCCTACAATACAATGCATCTTAACTGAATAAGAATTTCCATGACTAAATATGTGACAATGACTCATTCAAGATTAATATGTTAAAATATAATTATTATTGTACATTATTTATATCTGCTTCCATTGTTCCGTCCAAGGACGACCGATAATGATGATAACAACGTCTATTTTCAAAAAAACCTGTACGTAGCATTGTATAAAACACACCCCTATCTTTTATTCATATTGGTATGTTACTGTTTGGCAAACAAATATTACAATTCTATTTCGAGGTAAACAAACACTATCTATTGGAAAATATTTGAATATCTTTGGTACAAAAAACATAGAAATCCACTTGCAGCAATTGCATAGGGAAAATAACAATTTGAAACTCATTCATTATTACTCGTATCAGTATTTACATATTTAAAAGTTTTAAAATGATTGAAAAATACTCTTCAGGCCTATTTTATTGCATACTAAAATTAAAATACAGCTACATACACTCTTGATATAAGTATAAAACCATTTACACAAATTATTAAACATTATATTCTGGCAAATATTTTTTTGTGTACATATTATGACTATCATATCACAAGACCTTTCCTTTTAAAGAAAGTTGGAAAATTTTATTTCCAGTTAAACACTTTCCACACAAGAGGCGTCTGCAGACGACATTCCAAAATTTCACAAAATGTTTCAGAAATGTCAAAATTATTGAAATTCATTACCATATTTATAAAGTCACCATGAGGAATGCATTGAAATAAGAACACACATGCCTAGTATTGGTTCAGTAATCCTTGAAAGGTTTCTGAAAAAAATCTCTTTTGTATACGGTAAAACCAATAGCCACATGGAAAGTGTTAAGATGTGTAACACAGTTCAACAACAAAAAGTTCCCCTTTAGATTATGCACACATTTTTTTGGCACACATAATGTATGTGTTCACAGCAACACTAGAACGGGGCTATAACTACGCAGGTGTTGTAATGCTTGAATGAGCACACATTGAATGGAGGACTACCTCATTTCAAAAGTTGCTAAAAGTTCAATATCGCACGTGCTCATTCAAGCAGTACCTGTGCGGTGTTCAAGCAAAGACCCTGGTTTGAGCTGCCTAACCATCCTCCTTCAATACATCATTTAGCAACTTTTATAGCCCCGTTCTAGTGTTGTTGTGAGCACATACATTATGTGTGCCAAAAATCGTTTCGATGGAGTAACTTATTTTAAAAATATCAGGCATAATCAAAAGGGGAACTTATTTTTGTTGAACTGTGTATATGCATTTAAAGAGACCTTAATCACAATCTGATCATTTTCATGATTATGAACACGGATGTATGTATTTCGTGTGACAACAATCATTCCAGATAACCTGATCAGTGTTATATCATACTGTTAATTTTGAATGGCCTGGCATCTATAATTATATTATTTACAGATAATACCGTATTATGTACAAAATCATTGTTTTAACTTACAAATGCATCCATAATTTGGCACTGGTTTATCTTCAAGAACTCATACAGGAATACGAACCATCTCGAAATTTACGATCGGCTTCAAAACAACAACTTATCATTGCCTCTGTGTCAACTTTAACCTATGGTCATCGTTCATTTTGTTATGCTTCAGCTGAACTTTGGAATCAACTTCCTCTTCACATCAAGAACTGTAAAATTCTTAGCCATTTCAAATCGTCTCTTAAGACACACTTATTCACAATTGCTTTTGATGATTGATTACCCTGTTTACAATGTTTTTGCATGTTCATCCACATATTGTATTATTCTTATATTGTAATGTAATTTCAGTGTTGTTATGTTATCTGTTATGCGCTTTGAGACTTCGGTGGGAGGTGCTTTAGAAGCACCGTTTTATTATTATTATTATTATAATTATATCTATTTTGTTGCTTTCGTTATTGAAATTATATACAATCAATATTTTTTACAGGGTATCCAACAATAATATACAACGGGGAACATTTTTCAGGTTCAAATAATTATTAAAAATGGTCATGTGGTTTGTGGTCTTCCATTACATGTACATGTAGCTTTCTTTGGAATGTATATATTTTAAAAATGGGACGTTTTTCAATCAAATACATAATAGTTTGTAAAAAAATGGTAATAGATAATAGAAATAAGATCTATGTTATATAAATAAGGTTGAGTTAAAATTGGTCAATGATGAAAGCAACACTCAATAATGTGTCAAATATCATATTGACATATTTTGGTTACTGAGGAAGAAACAATAATTCAACAATAATTCAATGTAATATTTAATATGTCAAATGTGATGTGATCTGTGAAAACCCGCCACATGGTGGCATTTTTCATATTGGAGATATCTATATCATAAGAAAGCTAAAAATGTGCTAATTACAGAGCTGTTTCGATCATTTTTCTATGATCACTACAAAAAAAGTTATGAGTGAACGAAAATTGTGATGTCATAAAAAGCTACAAAACAAGAAATCATGACGAAAACAGGCCAAAAAAGATACATAATTCAATAGAATAACATTATAAGGTTAATAATAAAAGTGACCTAGGTAAGATTTTGAAGGTGAAATTTCATGAAAGATGATTGCACGAAGTATTGGAAATTAATTTTCTTTAAAAAAAATCTAAAAAAAAAAAATGTTGAAAACAAGCAGTAAATTAAGAACTATTTATACAACGTAACTGGCAGTTTCATGCACATCAACCACACAGGGCGGTGGCAATCATCAGACTGGAGATTGCCGCCAGTCTGAAGATTGCCACCTCCTTGTGTGGTTGGTGTGCATGAAACTGCCAGTTACTATGTATAAATAATTCTTAATTTACTGCTTGTTTTCAACATATTATGCTCTTCTTAGGAATTTAGCACTTTTGATACTGGCAGTTTCATGCACATCAACCACACAGGGCGGTGGCAATCATCAGACTGGAGATTGCCGCCAGTCTGAAGATTGCCACCTCCTTGTGTGGTTGGTGTGCATGAAACTGCCAGTTACTATGTATAAATAATTCTTAATTTACTGCTTGTTTTCAACATATTACGCTCTTCTTAGGAATTTAGCACTTTTGATACGGGCAGTGCATCATTTTGATAATTTATTTAAAAAAAAAAAATATATATATATATATTTTTTTATTTTACCTATAATCCCTAGTTCACATTTTGCGACATCCGACGGGTTTTCACAGATCGCATCACAAATGTCACATTGGCATACTGTCAAACCACTTAATTTCACGAGGGATTTAATTTCGAGAATTACATGAAAGATCGTGAAATTAAATACCGGCTAAACTGATAATTTTGCAATGAAAGTAACAGTAAACATTTCAGATTCGCGAAATGAAATGCCCGCTAAAAGAGCAGCAATTATAAATTCGCGAAATAAAGTATCCGCAAAATTATAGTGTTTTACAGTATTTCAATTACCAAGACAATCGTTTAGACCATGAAGCTATACGAAAGAAGTTACTTCTTGCCAGCATCAATGGGACAATGATATTCACTGCGGTACTAGACAAAAGAGGCTAGAACCATTGATACAACGTGTATTGCACTGACAATCGAAGTTACCGCAGAAAAATCAATCTAGATTGACAAAGCAGTAGTCCCACTCTTGATGAAAATCAAATTGAATTGGCTGGCAACTTTGGCGGTGATTATCATCGTCTCAAAGAAGAGGTGTGCGCAATTGATGGGACAATTGCATGATTAGGGTTGCGTAACAAGAACTATCTCCTTGTGTAAATAGCTTCATGTTTAGACACTCCACGCACTGGTCAGCCTTCTCTTATTTCAATTTATTCACAGCATCCATCAGCAGATTCAGCTCACCTTTAAATAAAAAGAAACGCAATAACATATTTTTAATGCTGTTGTGAAGGTAGTACTAGTGTACATGCGTATGTCTTTTCACTAGCACACTGCTATCAGCTGAACCCTCTCGGAATGCATTCAACACTGACAAGTGCTTTGAACTATGAATTATTATTGTCGCTGTTCTTGAAATAACCCTGCATATCATCTGACCCTTCAGCATGTATAAAGTAATACTTCATATATATAATCTTCGAGCTGTCTGCTCTAAACATGTTCAAGGGCCAAAACACATCTATCAAAACCTCATAAGTGCACTTGCCCCTGATCATGTTTGAGGCAACACTTCCTATGCATAACCGTTGGGCAGTTTTACTTTATACATGCTGAAGGGCTAATTAATAAACATACAAGGTTTGGACAGAACATCAATGAACTTATATGCATCTATGAAATCGATCTATTGTACACAAAACAATTTGATCACCTTTCAAAAAGAAAAATACCCTACAAAAATGAATAGTCATATGGGTGTTGTGCTTGAATTTGATTGATAAGACCTCATTCAGAAATATCACATTCTTTTGAATCAATTTTTTAGACGACTGAATTTGATTTTACCTCCTTTTTTCTAATTATTTTAATCCCATTACATAACATCTTGTTTACTATTTCAAACAAATTCCCCTGTGAACAGAATTGTTTAATTTTCAGGCAGTAAGTAAATTGCTCTTTTAATTTTGTTTTAGAAAAATCCTAGCTTACCCCGCTAGGAAGAACTGTTTGCACGCACATGCTTTCCTAACTATAGATGAGGTGACCTATATGATGTCATGTATTTACAAATGGGACACCCTCTGTTGTTTCCCTCCAGGCAGAATATACAGTAAAGTTAATAAAGACAACATGAAATTTCTTTCTAATGAATTGTAAAACTCATTTAGTTTTAGTTTTTTTGTGAAATGCGATAGCTTATAGCATTCCTAAGCAAGTTTAAAGACAGTTTTGATAACAATTTGCTGTGACACCACAATCTAGTTAGAAACCTGAGCTGGCCTATGTAAACTATAGGAACTCTTGCCCGGTGTGTTTTGTCTCAAACCAACAGAGGGCGTCCTAAATGTCAACAAATGTCACCTCATCTATAATAATTTGTTTAGCGGGTTAAAAGTTTAAATTTTTCCGACAGCGAACCTGTTAAACTCTTAACCTAAATTATAAATAAATTATAAGTAAAAGCCTATCTCACAATAGTCATTTCTAATTTTTGGGTTTGATTGTGATAGGAGAATAGGTATGACCAAGGACTATATTTGATTTTTGGCCTTTTACAGGCTCCTATGCTTAATTATACATATGCAGTAATGGAAGTACCCACATGACTGTCAACCCGGGGTAGACGATCATGTGTGTCGCGGCTCTATTCATAATATTGTGTGTATTATGATCATAATAGTAGTATTGCTTTATTCCGTAATGTTTAAAAGGGATTACAATCATGTCCTGGCCAGTTCACCCCTCGCTAGTCTAGTGGTTGACAGACTTTTTCAACTGATTTATTTTCTTTTGTTAAAGTTAGGGTTAAAATATTTTCCAAGTCCACAAAGTGTGTAGTTCCTACCTAGACAACTCCAGGTAAACAGTCGTGTGGGTATTTTCATTGTTGCTTATACATAGTTAACACTTTCCACGCGGCTGTTGGTTTTAACAAATACAAAACAGATTTTTCAGAAACCTTTCTCAAATGTCAAGGTCTATCTGAAGGATTACTGAACCAATTTTTCATGGTGATTCCAAATATGGTAATGAAATTCAATAATTTTGACATATTTGAAACATTTTGTGCCTTTTTGGAATGTCGGCTGCAGCTGCCTGCCGCGTGGAAAGTGTTAAGATCCCTATAATGTTCATACCTTTCATGCGTCTCGTGTATTGCTGCAATCTGTCCTTGCTGTCCAATACTTCAATACTGCAGTTATACGGATTGTAACTCACAGAGAATGGTCGGGGGATCTTAGCGGCAAAGGCTCTGATAAAATAATACAATACATCATAAGTTAGAATATAACTATATCTAATTCAGTTCCCACTACCACAAGTTCGCAAACATTCCAAAGCAGTGATATGAGACAATTTGCCAAATCAAATGATGCCAACTCCAATTTCAACATTTTGATTTATCTTAATTTCAAAATAGTTATGGATATTATCCAAGGCCAAGACTTTCTAAAGGGTGTGTAACAATATTTCTCATAAGGATGACGAGCCCCCGTTTTGGTACTAGTTTTGTTTACCTCCTAATCAAATTGCAACCTTTCTTATGCAATAAAACATCATTCCAACTGATTTGGTGTGCTACAATTAGTGGGAAATGACACTTCATTTGTCATTATCACTCATCTGGTTCCATTGAAATCACTTTTGAGATATTTCAAAATGGCGGCGGCGGCCATTTTGAAAAACGCCCTCTAAAAACTATTGCCAACACATTTGGGAAGTATATAGGAGCTATTTTTTCTTAAAATTAGTCCATCTAGCCAAATCCATCAACAAAACAAGGTATTCTAAAAATGGTCACGGATCTCATGGAAATGACTCTTCTAAGATTAGAGCAATGGCAATAGATGTGCTAAATTCAGTATTAACTCTAACCTTCCTTCCTCATCACTTCAAAACAATACATTGCCAGGTGCTGGAAGTGTGCGTTTCGCTAGTCTATCTTGTGGCGTGACCAGACGGGCTATCAAATTGCAAAAAGTATCTTGAGATTTTAAGCTCCCCCCTATGTGACCCACTTTTCTTCTTATCATCCACACTACTATCAGGCCAAGACTTTCTAAAGGGTGTGTAATAATATTTCTCAAAATGATGACGAGCCCCTTTTTGGTACAAGTTTTGTTTACTCCCTTATCATCAAAGAAAACAAGGGGTACACAAATTGCAACCGTCTTTAAGATTAGAGCAATGGCAATAGATGTGCTAAATTTAGTATTAACCCTAACTTTCCTTCCTCATCACTACAAAACACTACATTGCTACAATCATAGACAAAAAGTGTTTGAACACTGACCGTAATTGCCACGATGTCTGTACCATAACATGCACGATATTTGAGTCACGTGAAAATCAAAACTTGTTTTTGGTAGTCTGTATCCTCATACCCCTCCCCCTTCCCCACCGATCAATGTTGCGAGGCCCTGTGCTAATGGTGGGCAAATTGTGGGATTCAACATTGATCAGGGGGGAAGGGGGAACACTTTACATTACACCTACAAATTGTTCGAACAATATTTTCTAACATTGTAGGTGTTGGTAATGCACGCTTCCCTAGTCTATCTCGTGGCGTGACCAGACAGGCTTTTAACCCCCTGGGGTCTACCTGTCTATCTTACAATGGTTCTGATTGGTTTATTACAAGAGGTACTCATATGAATAGCCAATTCAAATGCAGCTTGTAAAATGTTTCACTCTCATCTCTATCAGGGATACAATTATTCTAACAATGTCTCTCATTGGTGCAATAAATGATGTATCCATCTTTTTAACCAACCGGCCTGTAGTTCTCAGGGGGTTTTAAATGGCGAAAAGTATCTTGAGATTTTTGAACTGATTCCATGGCACGTCCAGGTAGGGGCAGGACTTTCACACAGCTAACCAGATTTGATCCCTAGAGCCAGCGATTCCCCCCGCCCCCCCCCCCCCCCCCCCCCACATGTGACACGCTTTTCTCCCTGATAGTCTTATTCCCAAAAACAATTCCAGGGAGTTAGGGTTAACATTTGATCGTTGTAATAATATGGTGCACCCTTGCTCTGGTATCTTTTCAGAAGATTGGAATCAAGTTTTGCACATTTTTTCATGGATGTTTTTAAATGGAAATGTCCTTGATGAAAGCAATGTACAGATGTGTTTAGATAACAAAATGCTTGTGGTGTTGCTTCTCTTTGTTCCGTAAGTACTTGTTTAATTAGTAGTGGCATAAGATAAGTAGTTGCCCAATTTTCCCCTTGAGCTATTAAGAACATAACATTTGAAATTCTCACCTCATCTTTTGAAGGGCATCTAGGAAGCTGCTGGCAACAAAATAGAGCGTCTGGAATCCATCCATCGGGTAGGTTTGCTTCATGGCTACTTCAGGGTCAAATGGCTTGACCTCTGACTTCCCAGTCAAGCAATGCTGCGAGAAATTTAAAAGAAAACAATCACTATAAACTTGCATCACTCATAAGGCTCCCAATTTATGTTTGTATTGGTGTAACATGTCATTGAAAATTAGGGTTGGGCAGGCATTTTTTTCGTTATTTTTAAAATGTTGAAAATATATATACTACAAAATACTAAATTTGATCTCACAGAGTCAAATAAATCACAAAATATCATGTGGTGAATAAAGTGAAAACATGTGGTCGGCAGTACCACATTTTATACATACATACACCCCCTGTTATACTGTACACAGCGCCCTACTGGGCATTAACGGTAGCTAGTGCCCTGAAACCTAGGGACATGAGTTTTGTATTATATTATGTCATTCATGCATATCAGGGAACTCAAGTATATACCTTACATAACGTTACAAAATACAGTGGGTCGTACGCATGACTTATCAAAATGGGCCCCGTCGTCTCTGTCTATGGTGTCTGGTGACTTCCATCGAATCTAGATGACTTTGCGGATGTGTCATTTTTTAACTTTTTTATCTTTTGTGTTTATTATCTCTTCACATACATAAATATTATTTTCCTACATACATTTTCACATATTTATAATTTTCAATATTTTTACAATATTTTCACATAATATTCACATTATAAAACGAGATTACCAATATAAGACGGATAGTGGTTAATACCATGTTGGGTAGAGCTTTATATCAAATAAAAACACTTTTTACTTATTTGGTAGCGAACTACCAAATATAAAAAAATAATTTTTATTTGATAATATTCATATTACATGATTTTCAATATTTTCGCATATTACATGATTTTCAATATTTTCATATTACATGTTTTCAATATTTTCATATTACATGTTTTCATTATTTTCATATTTGATTTTTGGATAAATATCAAATCAAACAATCAAAAAACTACATCGTAGACCTGAGTCTGCATTCTACATTTCTTCACTCATACATAAATAACATTATAATTATTGGTTTCATACATAATTTTTCCGATATTATATCACGTTATGTATCCTTTTACACAGTTATTTGTATATTATCTAATTTTGTAAATTCGTATGTAATTTTAATATAAGTTTTACATCAAATCATCAACATGTTTATAATTTTGAATTTGTATCAATATACATGTGCATCATACAAATATCTTTGATATGCAGCTACATATTTTATAATTTTTATAATTACATTTATATCATCTACATTCTATAAATCGCTGATTAGCAGCTCAAACAATAATAAGCTGATTAAATGTGGGCGTTTTCCTTAACGGAACTTGCTGATAACTAATTTACCAACACTTTAATTAATCTATTGTATTGTTGCGGATGTGCCATTGATTGAGGTTTGTTCTCCTTGCAGATAATTTTAGCATTAGGCCAGTTAATTACATGGTTCTTTTTTACAGCAAGGTCACAAATGGCAGACTTACTATACTCTGTCTCTGACTGTTTCCTATTCTGCTGAGTGAAATTATTTTTCTTTTTTCAGAGGTAATTTTCTCTGACCCACTGATCACTGTAACTGCACTCTCAAGCGAAGCAGCATGGGTTCTCTTCTCTTCTCTTCTCTTCTCTTCTCTTACTTTTTTTTATTTTTACCTTTGAAACATTTAGGGGGTTCGATTGAACCCCTCGAACCCCCCCCCCCCCACTGGTTACGGGCCTGGTCATTCTGATGAAGTGTGTAGGCTATAACACACGAAACTTAAATTGTGAGTAAAATTTATTTGGTTTTGAAAAACGAAAATCTTAATTATTTGTTCATGCAAATCTGATCTATTTGTTCAAAGATCTACTATTTATTACCTGTATTACACCAACTGAAATTTATTTGGTTTTGAAAACTGAAAATCTTAATTATTTGTTCATGCAAATCCGATCTATTTGTTCAAAGATCTACTATTTATTACCTGTATTACACCAACTGAAATTTATTTAGTTTTGAAAACTGAAAATCTTAATTATTTGTTCATGCAAATCCGATCTATTTGTTCAAAGATATACTATTTAATACCTGTGTTTCACTAACTGAAATTTATTTAGTTTTGAAAATGAAAATCTTAATTATTTGATCATGCAAATCTGATCGATTTATTCAAAGATCTACTATTTATTACCTGTATTACACCAACTGAAATTTATTTAGTTTTGAAAACTGAAAATCTTAATTATTTGTTCATTTAAATCCGATCTATTTTTTAAAAGATATATTATGAAAATCTTAATTATTTGTTCATTTAAAGGTAGATGTTCCGATTTTCAACTTGAAGTTTTCTATTCTACATGAAAGGTCATCCTCCCAAAATTTGAGATAGCTATTATGGTTCTTATTTTAGACGCACAAGATGCTGTGAACTGTACCCATTGAGTAGTACACAAACTATATCGGTGGTAACCACCATTCGCGGTAATTCAACGCTATTTCGTCGATTTCTCTGTCATTATACCGAATTAGGCCGTCAAATTTCAGTATGATGATGAGAAAAATACGAGCTTTCATATGATATGAAAATCTCCGTATGTTTGAAATAATTCTGTGTTACGAAAATGTGATCGGGTCATCTACCTTTAAATCCGATCTATTTGTTAAAAGATCTACTATTTATTACCTGTATTTCACCAACAGATGATAAAAGTCCAGCACCATAAGCTTTCATGCCACTCTGCTCTTGGCACATCCCAAACTCAACTGTGAACCAGTAAACCTGATAAAAGTAATAATTAACATCAGCATTTAGTATCTTACTCTTAATGCTTTCCACACGGCAGGCGACATTCCAAAACTTCACAAAAGGTTTAAAAAAAAAAAAAAAAAAAAAAAAAAATCAATATTATTAAATTTCATTACCATATTTAGAATCACCATGTGAAATACATTAATATAAGTACAAACATGCGTTGTATTGGTTTAGTAATTCATGAGATGAGACTTTGAAATTTGGGAAAGGTTTCTTAAAAATCTGTTTTGAAATGGTAAAACTATATAGCCGCATGGATAGTGTTAACTCACTACAGGGTGAGTCAAAAAGAAGTTTACCCGGATTGGTGATGTTTTAAAAAACAAACAAATGACACTCAAGAGTTCAGTAAAGCATATATTTAACAAGCATTCTCTCCTGCTTATTAGGAAAAAAGAATGACACAAATTGATCATTGCTAAGAGGAATTATGCCTATTTTAATAAAGGTACTCATTTTGCAATACTTGACAAAACAAATGAAAAGTAAGCTACAAACATGAGCGCTTTCAGTAAAACAGGCATAACTTCTCTTAGGAATGATCAATTTGCTTCATGATTTTCTCTAATAAGCAGCAGAGTATGTTTGGTAAATAAATGCTTTACTGAACTTTTAAGTGTCATTTATTTGTTTTGAAAAACATCACCAATCTCGGTCAATAGGGAAGTACGCAGCTAAAATGCATACTTTACATTTGTTTGGTCAAGTATTCCGTGGACAGCTTGCAATATGAGTACCTTTATTAAAATAGACATAACTCCTCTTAGCAATGCTCAATTTGTGTCATTCCTTTTTCCTAATAAGCAGGAGAGAATGCTTGTTAAATATATGCTTTACTGAACTCTCGAGTGTCATTTGTTTGGACTCACCCTGTATTGAAAGTGCTCAGACAATTATGAGAGACACCTTGATTGAAACTAGCAGTGAAGCACTGGAGATGAATACTGGGAGAGTGAATGGTTCAGAATCTGGTGACTATAGTCTATTTATCCATCATGAGACAGTGATGTAACTGCATATTTTACTAATTGAAACATTAACGTTGAAAGACGGAAGATACATACGTGCATGTGCGTAAATGCTGCGCCTGTAAAGTTACGTCATTGTCCAGATGAAGACAAATAGAGTATAGCAGGGTCTTCAATAATAAGAATGCACATGACATTAACAGAGTGAAAGTGTAAAAGTGATTAACCATTAGCCTTATTAAACAATGGTGGTAACAAGGGCAGTATTTAAAATGGGTACATTCAATAGTAGAGGGCGTACATTGGTTTGGGTAAAACCTGGGAAAGAATGTGGGGGTGGGTGTGCTAATATCCCCATACCTCAACAGCATGAGCATTAATTGATATGCTCTTTATGAACAAAACTATTTAGTATACACAGAGTAAATTGATGTTTTCTTATGGCATGTTCTTTATGTACTTACAGTAGACAATTTGTCAATGTACTCGTCAGGAGCTCCGAGTGACGCGAGACCTATCTCCTGCAAGAAAACAGAGAAAACAGAACAACATGATAAATGATAATTACTCATCTCTTCCCCTAGTTACTCACCCCTAGTGACTCACTCAATCAAATATGACTATAATCATTGTAAAAGTACAGCCAATCTAATGGTGTGTTATTGTTCTTTAACGAATGTGGGCGTTACTAACGTTATCGTGTACACACTGTTGAAGGTAGCATATCCAAATCAGGCATTTTTATACCACTTATAGATTGCGATATGGTTTACATCGCATGATGCAACAGGCATGGGGATTCATTTCACACAATTCAGGTGTAAACAATAAACAATAATCTCTTACACAGATCTTAAAATAGCACTATTACATTTGTTCCATAGGCACATGTGGAATCTGATCACTCTCATGTTTCGGAGGTGGTCTGTGATGACTCAGAGTCATTAGGTGAGTCATCAGTTATATTTTCAGAAAACATCCGATTTGAATTTGAAATTGTCTATGGTCCTTGGCATTAATTTAGACATGACATGTGCAGTTAGCCTGAAACAAGATGGTTCATAGAACTCCGTGATATTTTTGTTTCGGAAATATTTTTTTCCATGTCCCTCTATTTGGTCTTGTCCATTTTTTTTAAATGGCAGCACTTTATGAAGGGGTTGTAATGGGGAGTCAATGGTTTACTAACCTGAGAGAACTCAGCAAAGTCTGAGTTGGCTAGCAGGGCTGCATGGCCCAATAGTTCATGACACAGGTCACTGAAAATATATATTTACATAAACTCATAAATATTTTAAATATAAGAATAAGGTTTTAGATAATGCAATTCGCAAAAAGACAGATACAAATACTCTTTTTTTTTCTTCTTCTTTTTGTTGATGCCGGCGCACCAACTATTTATTTACATTTGTCATACAGGAAACAATAATATATATAATTATGAACATATAGTTTTAATATTCTCTAAATAATAAAGTACAGTATTTAATTATTGTCTTTCCACCTTTTATATAAACCCCATTTTTTATTGTGTTTATATAATCTTCCCTTTCCAATGGCAATATGATTTTCTACTTGGAACATAAAATGAACTAAGTCAACCGTAAACCTGCACATCTTTTTCTATATACGTACAGTTTCCCCAATAATATAATTTAGTAAAGGGTCCGGATCAAAAGTATTGTATCCAAACATTAGGGAGTGTTCATAAATACTTTGGGGGGGGGGGGGGGGGGGGGGGGTTGGAAAATATGAGGGGGGGCCAACCCCAAAAAAAGGTTCTTAAAAGGGGGGGTCAGGGAAAAAAGTGCTTGTATAGGGGGGGGGGGTCCAAAAAAAAAGGTTGGTATTTTTGACAAAGCAGCATTTTGAAAAAGTTGATAAATTGAGAGGAAACCGAGGACTACTATTACATTTTAATACCAACCAATATTTATGGAACAATACAAATTGAAAAAATACACTTGGATCAATGAATGCAAAACTAAAATCAGCTTTACAAATTGTTGAATATTCAGATGAAACTTGATAGCCATAGTTCTTTACACAATGGCGAAGGGAGCAAGGTAGCAATGAGGGGGTTCCATCAAATGATCTTGTGAAGGCATCATACAGAAGCCAAGTATATACAATACAAAGAATACTATATTTATCATCGAAAAAGTGTTTGTTTATTATATCTACAATCAACGAATCTTGCAACATGTTTGTATTACACAAAATATTTATATTGAAAAGTCAATTGCAAGTTTGTTGCTTATATAGGCTTGCACATTAAAACTTCAACAAAGCTATATAGTGATAAATATGATGCGGGCAAACATTTGGAAGGTAAACAGCTTTCTGATGACTCTAATAATATTGTACACCTTATGGTGTCCTCATAAACTCCCAGGAAATATCCAATGTCTCCTTTATCTCAACACATAATGCCAAGGCCAAAGCATTCTCGGAGAGAAGAAAGTCCAGGCCTCGCAAAAGGTTACTCTCCTTTATTAAGGAAAGGCCTTGAACATTTCCCTCATAGAGTGGGCCTTCTACCACACCAGGGGCAGGCTATTTCTCAAAAATATACACTTTTATTGACCAACACTATGAAATCGGGGAGATGTACATTGAATTTTTGAAGTTTGGCTGTGAGGTTGTTGGTGACAGATGTTCACATTGCACAGAAACCCCCTGGTATGGGTCTCCAATTGGAAGAATGCCAAAACCAATGCCAGATGAGTCAAGACTTCCAGACTTTCATTACCTACCACTCGACCAGACACCAACGACAAAGGACGACGGTACACCAAGACAGATTGACGACTATGCCCCAAGACCAAATCTAAAGACCCTATATCATTCAGGTGAACTTTCCCCCAATGACAATAACCTTATAGAGCAATTCTCAAAGCGATTCATAACTGAGAAGGTTTATGTAATGTCATACCTCAAGCATATGAATGATTTGAAAAGGTTGAAGGTAATGAGACAGACTGAGAGAGAAAGAGGACGGGATGTGCGTGAAGGAAAGGAGTATGATGATTACGATTGGGAAGATGAGTTTAATAGTGGTCACCTACGCAAACTAACAATTTTAGAACTAAATAAATACCTCGAACATCATCAACTTTCACTCCAAGGAAGAATTGTAAAAGAAACAAATAAAATGGCGGATGATTTAAATGCAACCGAGTCGATTTCTGTTACATTCTGAGGCCGAAATATACCGCAAAAAGGTCTAACCCACGCCAAAAAATAAACGATCTGCAAATTCTGCATATAACCTAACCAGACATGTTTTTCGCGATGATTTTATGGACAGAGGCGATGGCGCAGAGCCTGTTAAAGGGTTGAATTTTACGGAGGTATTTAAAGGAAGCCTGGAAGGGAAGAGAATTCAGCGCCTTGCTCTAACTAGATTTTGACGTTTAGTCATGCGGCCTCATGTGATATGACATGCCAAACCATAGGTATTTTTCCGTATTGTGTGAACATGCAGGGGATAACTAATAATATCACGCTTATATGCTTGGATTACTTTTACGTGAGGATAGATAAAAACCGAATATTCTCGCCAATTTGGAACTGATTAAACTATACCACTATCTATAGACTGGGTCCCAACGTCCCTCTATTTGACCGCCATCTTTAAAAATGACAGACACAATCGAGGGACTAGGTAAAACAAAAGGTGTGCGGCCTCTTTGTGGAATTCCAAGAGGACTAAGCATGTGCATCAACAACAGAAAAAACACCTAATTGGTCAATTCAAACTGCAGTGCGTGGAACAATCATCATGCCGCGCTGTGGGAGGCCAAGTCTCGTGCCCTGTCGCGTCACACAATGTACAGTGCTGCATGGATCCACTGGTGCAGTCTGGCGTAATGATGCATGAATTAAGATAATGTTTATTCATGAGCTGATCAGCGCACACTTTTGGAACTACATTTCTTCAGTCTCACATCGAGCACCCTCACAGTGGCCGTGTGTAAATAGTGAAAACGGTAAGGATTCAGTCTAGACTGGGTCTCCTTGTCCCTCTATTTGTCGTCTTCACATTGAGCACCCTCACAATGGCCGTGTGTAAATAGTGAAGACGGGAAGGATTCGGTTTATTCATAACCTTTCTACGCCTTGAGTAACGTGAATGCTATTAAAGTCACCCAAGCTTCGTCTAGTGAATCACAGCAAGCTATATATGCAGGTATTAAAATGGACCGAATTCTTTGCAGTACCGCTTGCGGTACTGCAAAGATCCGCTTGCGTTACCGCGAAGCGGTAATGTAAGCTCCGCTTGGTATCTCCGCTTGCGGATGTGCCAACATTGATTGGTATTGCCGCAAGCGGGGGGAAAAGTCCTCAAGCGGAGGTAACACTTCCTGTTTGTAATTCCTCTTCGCGGAATTGTCGCTTTGGCTTTGCTTTCCCGCTTACGGACATGCACGTATTTGTTCACATTTCCCAACGCGGCACAAACTTACCGCTTGTAGTTATTCTAAAATTACATCTCCGCTTCGCGGGATTGTCGCTTCGGGATTGCTTTGCCGCGCACGGAAAAGCAAAACAAAATTCACATCTCCGCTTCGCGGGATTGTTGCTTTCGGATTGCTTTGCCGCTCACGGAAAAGCAAAACAAAATTCACATCTCCGCTTCGCGGAGTTGTCGCTTTTGGGTTGTTTTTACGCACGCGGGAAAGAACATATTTCTTAATACTTCCGCTAGCGGAGTCATCGAAATATTCTTCAAATGTCCGCTTGCGGGAATACCATTATTTGTTCACATTTCCGCCTCGCGGAGTTGTCGCTTTTGAATTGCTTTTCCGCGCGTGCAATTATTAAGATCTTTGCGATCTCCTTATTCTTAACACCCTTAGGCCCTATTCCACTCAGCAGATGGTGTAGATTGCAATTCAATAATTTTACGAAATAAGGATAATATCGAGCGGTTGATGGGGCACGTGCCGCCATTTTTCAATAATTCATTAGTAATGTCATCCAATCCTGACGATTTATCATTCTTACATTTCCTAATAGCATCTCTAATTATATCTAAGCTTAGGCCTAGGTCAATATCACTTAGGCCTATACAATTATTATCAATTTATTACAAGTTCTAATATTATTTACAAATCTCTTCTATTGATTCATAATCCTCCTCGGTATTCATGTTTACATTCATTTTTACCAAGCGTTCTCCAATATTGCAAAACTTATTGTTTCATTTTATCAAATATTATATTATTACCCCCTGGCCCCTTAAGACAATGAACATCCTGTTTAGGTTGCCTACCCCTGAGTTATTGCCAGAACTTACAACAAAGAGGACCACCCTATTGAGCAATTTGAATAGACCTATCAATACGCATTTGCATAATCTTATCCTTGATTAGGAATTTAGCCCGGGAATTTAGCTATATGACGTTTGACTTGGTAATCACTCCAAAGCTTATAGTTTAGTTTAGTTTTATTTGGCATATCAAGACACAGAGATACAATACATCAGATAAAATATACAAATCTTAAAACTTACAAATTTAACACAACATATTAATACAAGAAAACATATAATGCCAAGGATAGCCCAAGAAAGCTCTAAAAAGGGCTTATTTCCATTGGGGTCCTTATTAAAACAGCACATTATAAAAACATCATATATATTTGAACACAAAATAATATTGCACTTTTTATGAAACAACTGCATATAAAAATGGATGAAAAATCAAGATAGAAAGTGACTCTTTACTGCCTTTTTGAACTGCCCGTGGGTTTTGGATGTTTTAACCTGAGTTGGTAGCAAGTTCCATTCCCGAATACCAGTAAAGAAAAATGTATTGCACTGCTGACCTTTAGCTTTGGGAACCAGAAAATTCGTTGCACTGCCCCTGGTATTGTATCTGTGAGTGTTGGACAATTTGGTAAATTGAGAATTCAAGTTATCCCCTTCAATAGTAGCCCTCTTATCACCTTTACACCATTGTCTATGTAACTTACAAGCAGTAATATCTTTATCCCACCAGCAGCATTCAAAACTTTTAATTTCCAACTATCCCATATAGTGAGTCAACATTATTAAAACTAGCGGGCACCAGCGCTTCGCGCTGGACCCGCTAGAAGAATAGGGGAATAAGTAAACAAAGCGTAAGAAAATTTGATACAATAATATCAAGAACATGTTTTACATATGTATACATAATGCAGACAGGGCCCTATAAATAATCCGAATAGCGCAGGTGCTTTTGATAATCCAGGTATACATGTGCCTTACTCATGTTAATCTAGGTAGGCCTACGTTTGTGTTTCCAGATACCTATGTATAGGCCTCCCATGAGACCTGAAATGCAGGTAGGCCTACCCGTTGTCCCATTATAACCAGGGACCCCATAGGCCTAAGCCCTACCCCCTAATCCAGTTACCCCTGGTGCCCTTAATAATGCACCGAATACCCCATAATCAAGGTACATGTAGGCCTACTGCAGTGTGCCGTTATCTCGAGATACCCAGGTGCCCTTACTTTATCATAGTCAAGTAAATTAAACGCGGGTGCCGAAGATAGCGGGCAGTAAAAGTCATAGGCCTATCACATAGAGGTGAGTATATCATAGCGTTATAAATGTTTATATAAATATCAAGAGTAGCCTATGTCCTTAAATAATTCAGGTACTAAAGTGCCCTTGATATCATGTAAGTGACATGGTGCCCTTAATACACCATGAGCCTAGGCCCAATGTGCTCTTAAATAATACAGATACCCATGTTCCTAATCCAAGTAGGCCTACTCCATCAACGTGTTCTTAATACCCAGTTAGTACCTCCTGTCAGCGCATGTCTCTACCTATTTTGTACCCCAAATAATAAAAAGTTGAATTTTAATGTCAAAATTGAAAGTTACTTAAAATTTAGATTTTAAATGTCTCCCCCGATTCTTTTATTGCCCCACCACACCGTTTTCCTCCTTTAACATTTTGGTGCTGGTGTCGCCACTTCCCATATGCATGCACATACTGTATCCACGGTAATTCAGTAGGCCTACGTTCTGAGCGTTATAGTTTTATAGTCGGTCGTTTAGTTTTATGGTCGGCCGATTCTATTATCAAGATCACTTGTACCATTCCACGCTTGTACTTTACACAATGTGTGCCATCCGGGTTTTGTTTGGCCTATTTACATTAAATACATTATTCCTCCAATAGGCATGTGGGGCCTTAACGTATAGTATGTAGTCCCTTTGTCATGTTTGCTGTGTTCTATAAAGCCTCCCGAGATACTATCTGAGTGTACACCCTTAAAATGCAGTTATCACAGGTGGCCCACCTGTGCATAATATTAGTATCCAGGTAATTTGAGACTCGTTTTATAGTGAACCCCATAATCCAGATACCACGGATGCCCTTAATAATCCAGACACTCTATAATAATCATGATAATGTACCACACAAAAAACACGTTCCGTTTATCCAGATGCCCCATGTGCCCTTATATCCAAGTGCGGAGAGGAGGAGGTGGCTTTAGGGTACACTATTAGAAAAAGGGTGCTTCAGAGGGGTTCTTGGCTGTCCCGTATATGGTTTAAAGGTTCTTTGATTTTAAAGGCCCCCAAAAGGTTCTGTAGAGAACCTTTAGCGGTTCTAAAGACCAATGTTTGCCCATATTTTGCCCACTTTGAACCTTAAAATGGTTCTTTTTGGAACCTTTTAAGGTGATAAGGGTTCCATACGGGACAGCCAAGAACCCCTGAAGCCTGAAGCATCCTTTTTCTTAGAGTGTACGGACTGCCTGCTTTCACCCTACCACGTTACAATGTGCAGTTTGCGCCACAAACGCGTATACACTTTGTATGCGTCATTACGTGTGCGCTGAATCGCGCGCACCATGATAAACGCGGTCGCGCAGCTTCAACATAGGAACTGTTGTTATGGTACCGCCACAGTTTCTTTATCGTTAGCAAACTACGCGTTCATCTATGTTACTAATGCGAGAGTGTCACTTTAAGATCTGTGTAAGAGTTTTTATTTACATTTAGAAAATGTCGTAAAATAATTTTATTTGTCGGACGGAAAGTCACGTATAAATGCTTGTACTCATGCGATCTTTAAGAATAACAAACGGCCGCATATACAGAAATGTAGCTATATCCCTGATGAAAATATTTTGGGTGAAGACCATATGTCATCACTCACTCCGAAAACCACATTTTGCCCGAACAGTAGCTATCCGAGTAAAATAAATTCCCGGGAATAAATTCAACATTTCGGATTATCATCTGTGATCCTTTCTGCGCATGTCTGAAAACGGGAAAATACTGGCATTGAACTATCTAATTAGCTCGTCTATTAGAGGCGCAATTACCACGCTTTTTCAGTTGAAGAGGGACGCGAGTGTAAAATTATTATTGAACTATCTAATCAGGCGAGGGACCGAAAATTAGTATATAGATTATCAGTAGGCCTATCCCAGTCAGGGTGAACAAAGTGTACTCAAAGTAAAAATTGTTTAAGACATTTTTGTTATCAGAATATGAAGGCAACCAATGTATACGGCAATTTATTCACTATCACTAGCAAAAAGAATCCCAATATTTTATGAGTCTGCGCGACAACTTATTTTTCATTCTAAATTCACTCTAAAACCACAATTAGGAATCGTATCGCTCTGAAACTCAGAATATATTTTTGATTTATGAATTTATGATCAGAAATGTAAATCTGCAATAAATCATGAATAGAGGGCGCCCATGGAAAAGATGACACAATATGCATTTAACAAGTGGATTCATATATGATACATAATAGCTAACTAACAAAGACAAATCAACATGCTCAGATATTTTCTCAAACATTAAATGCGATATAATGACAAAATAGTTGCATTTAGCAACAACAACAACAAACATTCTGGTTTTTGTGATAGTCGGATTCAGCTCGGAGAGTGTGGACCGTTTTCAATAGTGAAATACAATAGATCTTATAAATCAAAATATCGCAAATCGCGTTCGATTTATAAAAATGTTCATTTTTACGCAAAATTACCACGACAAATTTCAACAAAAATAATATAATTTGAGCCGTCTACGTCTGCCTCAATAAATAATCTGTGCATTTTTTAGACAGATTTATGGTGGAGGGGGGGGGGGGGGGGGGGGGGGTTGGGACAAATTCGAGACTTGTATGTTAAAATTACCTAACCCCCCCTACAGCTGAAACTGAAAATTACATGACCCCCCCCTGCTAACCAGTAGCTTTTTACACAACCCCCCCCCCCAATCCCCGAAAAAAAATCAACTTGTCACATACTTACGGGGCTGTCTTTACCTTTGGCATTTTGTTCATGGATACGTTGGCAAATTTTGTTTGTGCCCTATCTGAACGGCCAATAATTTTATGATGCCCCTTTCTTTATTATATTGTATGAAATTAGTAATGGCGAGCGTAGCGAGTTGGATTTTTTCTTCATATTTATACATTTTGGGTGTCTTTATAACCCGAACAAGTTAGAACATGAGCAGAAACGTATAATCCAGTGAAACGTTCTACTTTTGTGAGCATTGGTGCAAAGCAGAGATGAGGTGAAAAGCATGCAATAAATCACATTTTTAAATCATGAAATTGGATTTTGTAACATTATACACCCTGTGGCTCTAATGTCTCGACCGTTGATGATTATATAGATGTTTTCCCACCATATCGTCGATTTGCTGTCCAGAAGTCGTCTCATAGTAAAAGTTTTTGAAGTCGATAGGTTTTAAGAAAATATGCGCGAAGCGCAGAAAAAAATGGCATTTACACTCCAAAATAGCCTCTAAAATCACTCCAATCACCACCATCTTTAGTTTAAACAAATTTACACAACCCCCCCTGTTCAAGAATAAAAAGTTACATAACCCCCCCTATTTCAACACATGAAAGTTACATGACCCCCCCCCCCCGCCCCCCCCTATATTTTACCCAACCACCCTCCACCATAAATAATGAACGGTCCCTTACTAAGATATAAAATCTCAAAGTTGAGTACACTTTTTATTTACTCGCCCTGTATTTTTTTACGTAATTTTCAACAATATAAATACATCTTTGCTTCCTTAGTAACGAACGCACCCTTACATATTTAATCTTACATGTATATTATGTGATCTTTTCCAGGGGACACGCCCTCAATCCTGGAAAAAAATTGGAAGCAGATTTCAGATTTCCTTGCAGCCTACATTTCTGATCATAAATCATGAATATAGAGCGATACCATTCCTAATTCCAAAATTATGTTTTTAGAATGAAAATAAACTAGCTAGCGAACAATCTACTTTCAACCCCTAAAAACCATGATGTTTAAGTAATTAGGAATCGTATCGCTCTGTGACTCGGGATATAGTAGGCCTATAGGGGGATTTATGATCAAAAATGTAAATCTGCAAGAAAATCTACTTTCTAAAAAAAATCATGGATAGAGGGCGCCCCTTGGAAGAGATCACATAATATTCCTTTAATATAAGTTTCAAATCAAATCATTCAAAATACTAAATTACACATTGCAATACCGAATATTTCAATGTGCATCATACAGATATCACGGTTATTATAATTATGCTGAATCATTACATTTGTAACTTGCAGCTAAAAGGATAATTATAGGCCCCTAAAATATGTCATATCGTCGATCCGATTTAACGCCTCTTTTATTTTACCACAAACGTATAGGTATCGCATGCTTACAGCTATGTATTGTATGCAATTAGCTTTATGAACAAAACTAATTTTATTTCATCAAATGTAAACATTTCACCACTAGGGGAGAGTGGGGAGTGTTTGCCCGTTTTCATTTGAAATGGGTTCGAGACGTCAGTTTTAAAGAATGATTGGACCGACTTATGAAAGATTAAAAAAAAGATTGGTATCTTGGCTACGTACGACCACAATTTCAATACCCTAATATAGTGTAAAGTGATAAGTAGGAAATCAAGACAGTGTCTCAAAAGGGTGCGCATGCACCACCCCTGGAGGGTGGGGCAGCTCGCCCATCATGCCCATAGGCCGGGCAAGTTCGCCATCGGATCATAATCAGACTTCATAAAGTAGTATTTATCAAATAGATATACACATGTTATGCAATGTGATAGAAATGTAACTCTGCAAGAAAATATACTTTCTAAAAACAAATCAACCTGAGCGGTCCGCTTGCCCGTAGAACAGGATTTATTTTGTTCGTGGCCTATAAGTGAAGCATTTTTAGTCCACCTTTTCATTTATTAACAAATTGACACATTACATCACGATCTTTACAAAGTTTTCTTAATCATAATCCATGCATTGATACTTTTTTCGGCCTGTAACATCTATTGACAGACTAATCATAATCCAAGTACAAATAAACAAATTGACACATTGCGATTTAAAGTGTCTCTTAATCATAATCCACGTTTTGATATCCTAAATTTTCGGCGCGTGTCATGTCTATAATCTGTTCATAATACGAAATAATAATCCAAGTTTAAATAAACAAATTGACATTTGTGATCTTTGCAATGTGTCTCCTAATCCTAATCCATGTATTGATATCCTAAATTGTCGGCGCGTGTCATGTATATTGATAACCTGTCATGATTAATAATATCCACGGACTGATCTATTCTTTGCAAAGAACAGGGTGCCCCAAAAGTTGTTTCGATACATTTTCGATAAATGTTTCGATAAAAACTGAACAAATTCAGAAAATTCCCACTAATTCTCATCTTAATAACATCACTGGGACTAATATATTTTAGATATATTAGTCCCAGATAATCATTCATTAGCTACTGTCATTGTAACTTACTTTTCATTACTCCCCTAATCTAAAAGCGTATCAGAGTTCATTTCATAAACCAATGCCGTAACACTTTCCACGCGATAGTATAGGACTGGTTTTAACCAATATTATGTTTATTTTTCAGATACCTTTCCTAACTCATTGTCTATCGCAAGGATTACTTAACAAATACTAGGCATGTTTGTACTTATTTTAATGCATCTCTCATGTGTGGACTTAACACGCTTTGCATATACAAACTCTTCATTGGTTTAAATATTTTTAAATGTATACTAAACTGCTCACACAAAGTTAGGAAACTTTTTTTAATCAAGTATATTTTTATTATTTATTACCCTCTTGTATTATGTTGCATATCAATGGAAAGCTGAAGTGTTCTTCTTTAAAATGATACCAAATGTGCAATGATGACATGTTGCTGGACTTGGCCACATGAATAGGAATGAGGTGAAGTCACAAATCAAATGTGCCAAAATTACCGTTATCTGTGATAGGTAATGGCATGTTAAACGCAAATCTGTTAAACGCGGCATATTGAAACTGCAAAACGTTTACCGTGTCTCAGAAAAATGTACAAGTTGTAGGCCAAACCTTTCATCACTTACCTTCATGACCTTTCACCTGGAGTCATTGTTGTCCCAGTCTTGCAAATACACAAATAATGGTTTTCTAAAGAGATGAGGGTTAACTTGTGTGTGTTGTGCTCACTGGTGCAAATCTTTGTGTAAACCATTCATGTTTCTCAAGCATGACCAGTTTGATTATTGACCATTACCTATTGACTGTTTAGCACAGATAACGGTAATTTTGGCACATTTGATTTGTGACTTTGCTTCATTCTCATTCATGTGGCCAAGTTCAGCAACATGTAATCATTGCAAATGTGGTATATTTTTGAAGAGGAACACTTCAGCTTTCCATTGATATATAACAGATACAAAGAGGGTAATAAATAATAAAAATATACTTGATTAAAAAAAGTGTCCTAACTTTTTGTGAGCAGTTTACTTTAAATACAGTAGGGGTTATTATGATGTTGGTTGACAAATAATACGATGTTATATAAATACAAAAGCCGATTTTTTTTGATAATTATCGGTCCCTGGGAAATTTAAGGGTAGCATGATATAACAAAAAAGATAATCCCTCTTCTTTTACTTTGGTCAGGAGAAAATAACAACATGTCTATCGATTTATCAGAACAAAATTATCACGTGGTTGTATTGATTGTAATTACACGCCAAGTTGTATTTCAATACACGACAGGATGTGTTCTTACAACACAGTCAAATTTTATTTCAATAGGCTGAATAGACATAAAAGACAGTGTTTCACAGCTTCCATAATAATCCACAACTTAAGGGGTTAAGTGGTCATTTATTCAGGTGTATAGTCACCACTCACCATTGTCACATAATAGAAATGGTGTCTCCTGTAGGCCTATTGATTGTAATTACGCAGCCAAGTTGTATTTCAATAGACGACAGGATGTGTTCTTACAACACAGTCAAATTTTATTTCAATAGGTTGAATAGACAATAGTGTTTCACAGCTTCCATGCAGGTGAATAGTCACCATGGTCACAGAATAGAAATGTTGTCTCCCGCACAAAAACTATATCACACAGGCCTATATACCCCGGGTATATACCCAATGGAATACAGATATTTAAATATTATAGGCCTACTATTAATATTATTATTTAAATTGGTCAAGTTCCCTATTGAATCGCCTATGCGATCCTCTATAATATGTTGGTATGTGATGCGTAACCCTTAGTTTCATCTTCGGATGTGGTGTTTGTATGTATTATGAAGTAGGCCTATCAGTTTTGTAATATTGGAGAACGCTTGGTAAAATGAATGCAAACATGAATACCGAGGAGCATTATAATGAATCAATATCGCGGAAATGTGAACAAATAATTGTATCCCCGCAAGCGGACATTGGATGATTATTTCGATGACTCCGCGCGCGGAAGAGCAATCTAAAAGCGACAATTCCGCGAAGCGGAATTGTGAACAAATAATGGTAACCCCTCAAGAGGAGGTACAATCAAATATGGACATTTCCACGCACGGAAAAGCAATCTAAAAGCGACAATCCCGCGAAGCGGAGATGTGAACAAATAATGGTAACCCCGCAAGCGGGTAGTTGGCTCCGCTTACGGAAGTTCCAATAAATGTGTGCATTGCCGCGTGGGGAAAAGCGATCCAAAAGCGACAAGTCCGCGAAGCGGCGATGTGAACAAATAAGTGTATCCCCGCAAGCGGGTGTTTGGTCCGCTTGCGGCAATGCCAATAAATGTGTGCATACCCGCAAGCGGAGACACCAAGCGGGCCTTGCATTCCCGCTTGCATTCCCGCTTTGCGGGAATGCAAGCGGAGTTGTGCAGTACCGCAAGCGGTACTGCACAAAAAACTGTTCAGAAAAATAGTTCATATATGGCAATGAAAAACTTTGTATTGAGGATAACGGTTATTGGACTCTAACACCAGCGATTCTGGGTTTGATTTCTGACCTGTTTATTCACCCTGAGGTTATGAAGACTCTAACACCAGCGATTCTGGGTTTGATTTCTGACCTGTTTATTCACCCTGAGGTTATGAAAAAATAAAACCCTGTTCCATGGGCAAACGGACCTCTTAAGTAGGGGTGATTGGTCGGGCATTTTAAAATTTCATGAAAAGTTCTTTAAAACAACAACATTTTCACACATTTGTCAAAAAAACTTAAAAAAACCCCTTTTAATTTGAAAATAAATAAAAATGGGTTGGTCAGGCCTGTAGGTTTTTGTTGTTGTTAGTTTGATTCTAAAAACCACTCATAGGGGAAAAGGATTAACATGTTAAAGCCCCCTGTGTAGAATTAGGCAATTTTGTTACTTGAATACTATTTACTTACGGTTCTGGTGTATAGAAAGGGCTGCTGCTGTGTCTGAGGTACTGTGTTGCAGGGAAAACACGGAATGCTAGGGCAGAGAGGAAGTCACGAGAAGATAATAGGGCTGATACTGGGCGTAGACGAAATCCAGTGCGTTCTACAAACAGGGTAAATATGAAGAATAGTACAATGTCATGAATACAGACACAAACTACAAACTGATACAAATGAGCAACTGTTTTAGATTTATTTGAATGTTATTGTTTTTTATATTTTCTTTCCCTCAAACAGCAATATTTTTCATGGGTTCATGTTCTGAAAAATTGGACCAAGAGATTACAATCTACATGATGGCCCTTTTGATGAAACGCTAACAACCCTTTATACACTTTCCACGCGGCTGTTAGTCTTACCATACAAAACATATTTTTCAAAATCTTTCCCAACTTTCTAGGTCTATCTCAAGGATTACTGAATCAATAAGTATGTTTATACTTATTTTAATGCATTTCTAATGGCGATTCCAAATATGGTAATGAAATTTAATTATTTTGATGTTTTTTAAACATTTTGTGAAATGTTGGAATGTCATATTTTATTTGATCAGTTCTGAATGTTTCCTATTAGGCACCAAAAAAAAAGGTGCTTGTTTGTCCACGTCCGACCGACCGTGTACCTAGGTGCCGACCGTATTACTTTTTATTTTCGATAATTTTTTTTAAAACAACTTTTTGAGCAATTTGAATGGCCAAACGGACCGTTTTATTCCTTATTACATATGATATCGTCAATCTGGTATTTGCAACACTATCCCCAATGCGCAATCCCGTGTAATATGATGTTTAAAGCATGAACTTGGCACCCGCGGGACTATTAAAAGGACTAAATGAAAATCAGTGATCGCACGTGCAAGTGATGTCATTTTTATACTAAAAACGCAGTGTGAGAAAATATGAAAAATCTAGTTACGGTTAATATTTGTTACCAAAATGTTGCTCAACGGCATGAATATTAATTTCAACATAGTATAAAACAATCGTTGGGGTAGTTAGTACGGGAAAGATAGGTTTAGCAATAATTTCACGTATATATTTCTAGCAAGACTTCAACACAACGTTATTTCACTTTGTGCAACATTCAGTCACAATGGCGGCGTCCTACGGTATCTGCGCAATGCAAACTCAGTACAAAAATAATATTTGATCGAGTTTGTAGTGTTGCAACCAATGCGACAGTATTGGAACTTTAAATTGACAATCTGCCCCAGCAGGAGAAAGAGATCAAAATCAGCAGTGTGAAGAGTATAAAAGCAGCAATGTCGCAAACTTATGAAAAGTGAGGTGTTTTGGTGTGTGTTTGGACTTTAATTCACAGTATTCATGCCAAATTTATATTCCCAAATACAATATCCGTATTAAAAATATTAAAAAAATCAAAAAAAATCCGACCTACCGACCCTACCGTTTGAGGACCCTCTATGGACAAACAAACACTTTTTTTTGTTGCCTTAGCCAAGTGTTTTGGCATAAGTTTTTTGACTCATGAGTCATCCACAGAAAATAAAACGTGTTTCACCCGATGTCTTTAATAACTCATGTGTGTGGATTGCGCTGGTGTTGGTGAGAGATTGTCTTCCTCACAAAGTTGAATTTTTCAGTGTTTCAGTAACAAAAATTGGTGAGAATAAAGAGATTCGGGGTAATAACTTCACATTTTACCTTCAGCTCGATAAATTTTGAAGTTGCCGATATTGACGCTATTGTTGATAAGCCCATTAACATAGTCTCTCTATTAATGTTACTTCTCATGGGTAAACGCCTTTATGTATGTAAACATAGTAAACCAGTAAGCGGACAACCAATGCTATGAATGTGATCAACCGCTTCACTACGCAGTGTATGCATCTAGTCCATGTGACCTGTTTTCCCGAGGTTTTCCTATCTCAATTTGTAATGGTCCATAAAATTGGATTTTTGTTCCATTTGCGTATTGTTGACGGCACATTCCTTGCACAGGTTTTAGTTGATCATGGCCTTTATTTGGTTATGCGTATTTGCCAATACCTAAGATTTGTGAACTTGGATTTTTGCAACTGGCAATAGTGTGTACCGTATTCTTAATCGTACCACTTACTCCTTATAAAATTTGAAACCTGTTCCATCTGCGGAATGTTGTCGTCATGCAGGTCGCATTCTTTGCACAGGTCTGGGAAGAGTTCATTGAACTCTTTGCAAGCGTTGGTTGGGTAATGCTTCTTCAGTTTAGTGATGATGGCATTCCAGGTTTGGATTTCTTCTGGTGTGTAGTCAATAGCTGGAATGGGTTTATCGCTGTAGTAACAAAATAATAAAAGGTTGAATGAGGTTGCAGAACAAAATTGTCCATTTTATTTTGGGTGTGGGACCTCGTACCCATATTGGTCAAAAAGAGTTGGACATGGTAGGGATGTTATCAAGCCGGGATAGGGTTGTGCAACTTAAACTTAACCATGTTTTTAAGATTTTTCATGATTTGTCTCCTGATTATATAAAATTGTATTTTACTAGAGTGTCATCTTTGCATAAATATAGTACCAGGGGTAGCCCATTCAACTTTGTTGTTCCTTCTTCAAAGGGTCAAGCTAGATTTACTTTTTATAGTACTGCTATTCATCACTGGAACTCATTGCCGAGCGAGATCAAGAACACCAACAATTTTAGTTTATTCAAACAATTAGTTAAAAGACATTTGGCGAGTTATGATTCAATTGATTTTTGAGCTGGTCTCACTTTGTGCCCGTGCCCTGTTTTTATTTGTTTTGTCCTTGTTTTTCGTTTGGCTTTTGTGCTTCTTTCATGCGTTTCATTTGGTTTTTTTCTGCCTTTCTATGCTTGTTAAGGACCCCAATGGAAATAAGCTTTGTGTTCAAAGCTTATTGGGCTATCCTTGGTACTTTTGCTCATATTTTACTATGTCTATATGTTTTTCAACTTGCCTGGTGCAATTTAATTATGTGTAATATTTTACATGTTTGTATTTTAGATGTTTCTCTATATGATGTTTGAGTACCTAATAAAATCAAATAAAATCATGATAAAAATTGATCAAAAGTAGGATATAAAACAAAAGAGGGGTGTGGCTGTATAACTCTTCCAGACTTGCCCAACGGCTGAAATGAATAGTCTTAATTTTTTTAGTAAGTATTGGATCAAGCAAGTAGTATGGGTGTTGGTGTAGGTGTGGTGCATATGTAATGCGATCTGTAAAAACACGCCACATGGTGGGATTTTTCATATTGGAGATATTTATATCATAAGAAAGCTGAAACTGTGCTGATTACAGAACTGTTTCGATCATTTTACTACAATCACTACAAAAAAAGTTATGAGTGAATGATGATTGTGATGTCATAAAAGCTACAAAACAAGAAATCATGAAAACAGGCCAAAAAGATACATATAGTTCAATAGAATAAAGTGACTTAAAGTAAGTTTTTGAAGGTGAAATTCCATAAAAGATGATGACATGAAGTATTGGAAAACAAATCTACTGTACTTTTGTTTTAACCCATAATCCCTACATGTAGTTCACATCTGGCGATATCCGACGGATTTTCACAGATCATGTCACATATTTTTGGGGCATCAAAATATATTCGCTAGAGTTTGATCTCATTAATGCCCCTCCCACCTATGTGACATGTGTGAGAAGGAGTTGAAATGTGTGCGAGGGATTGCAGATGCCTATACCACTGCCATACCCACCCTCAGCACTTATCTTCTATTTGTTTTTGATCACACTGGTCTGAAAGTGTTACTTACAAAGTAGGCTGGGTCCTCGTGTCCCTCTATATGGCTGCCATCTTTAAAAATGGAGGACCAAAAAAAGAGAACTGGGAAAAGAACACGGTTTAAAGTGTGCGGTTTTCTCGAGGAATTCCATGTGTATTAAGCATATATCGAATATGCATACCAATACCCGGCATGCGCATTTGTACACAGCAACAACAGAAATACCACCCGATTGGTCCAATTCAAAGGCAGTGCATCGAATGATTGTCACGCTCTGCTACGGGAGGCAAATCGTGCGCCTTATATCCCGCAACTACCAGCGCACTGTGGCGTGACTGGTGCATGGAAAGCTCATGTATATTCAGCAGTTTAACAGCGCACACTTTTAGAACTGTATTTTTTTCAGTCTTCACATTTGAGCACCCTCGCAGGGGGTTGTGTGTAAAATAGGGAAGACATGAAGGTTGGAGTCTACTTACAAAGAATAGTTCAATGCATTGTGTGCACATGTCTTCCTATGGGCCTGATACACTGGGTCCTTGTAGCCCTGCAAAAACAAACATGAATATTGTTACTTGATCTCTCATACAGTGAAATACCACCAAATTGGCATGACATGTCATTAACAGCAACTATAATTTCATCATATCTTGATGTACAAACAATCATATCTTCAAATATATCCTACTTAGTTTTTATGAATGAGGTATTAACCCTAACATCTTACATGATTTTAGTAGGAATAAACATATTATTACGTAGCACAGAATAGAAACAAAATAGGACATTTAAATGGGGAAGACACTTGGGTCACCACAGTAAGAAACAATCCCCCAAACCACAAGCCCAGATCAGCAACTACTGCGTGGCCATGTCACTACATACAGGGTGAATCAAAAATAATTGTGCACAGTGTGAAATGGCCCTTTCACCTTCATGTGTGCATTGAACCATGAAATTGTTAATATTGTTAATATTAATTCTCGTTGTTGATATTTAGGTCTTTAACAAACCCTTTATTGATGTGGCCACCATTCATATTCAAATTAGTAATGCTACAGCAACAGTGATGTCTTATTGTTTTTTAAAACTGTAAATCCCATTGGAATGGTGCAAAAGGATCAGCTTACCAAACCTGTCACATTTTGCTTAATTTTCAGTCGATTTCTTTCATTTTTTCGGAAGATGAACTAGATTAGATACGCTTTATACAAACAACAACAATTTCATGATTCAATGCACACATCAAGGTCAAAAGGGCCGTTTCAATCCATGCACATTTTGTTTTTGATCAACCCTGTATAGTCTGCTGTGATTCCACAATGATATAAAGAAAATCCTTGGATTACTATATTAGTTCAGCCACTTCCAAATTGGCGAGAAATATGTGATTTTCTTATCTCGACGCATGCAAAAGTAATACAAGCGGACACGATTTTGGCAGGCATATGCGTTACGCATATCATGCAGAGTGCGCCCTGTTTCGTCGTGCGCTCCAACGCTCTTCTGTACAGGGTGAGTCAAAAATACTGCAATAGTGGAAAGAAGCCATCTTGTTTTTATTTAAAACCAAGTTGATGTTTGACATTTTTTAAACGTTATATGAATAACATATTTTTTTAATAATTTTGTGTGAAAAAATTAGGTTGATCGCGTTTTTTGTTTGCCTTAGGTGAACCTTTTTACCCATGCACCCATTTCACATGCTTGTCCACGAGACACTCAAAACATGCATAAGATTGCAAAATGCGTCTCTCATTAGAATTTGAACATTTGAATAAATTTGTGACGTAATTGGAATTTAATGCATCCTTTCTTGTTTATGTGGGAGATATATTCAATTTACATAACTCATGCTACAAATTGCTTATGATGTTCTAAATTTGAGTAAAAATGAAATGATTCAAATGTGAACATGAAATGTGTGCAATTTCAATTGAAAATCACTATGCTTGTGTGCAATTTCAAATATTAGACAAGGTAAAACAGCGTTAAGCCCTGGACCTACTGAACTTTTAAGTGATATCCAAATTACTTCAATTGATGTTAAGGAGGTAGTTTCTAAACTCAAAAATAATAAGTCTCCTGGTCTTGACTCAATAACGAATGAACTCATTAAGAATGGAGGGGATAGTATTTGTAATGCTTTGACTAAACTGTTTACTAGATTGCTTGTTCTTGAGAACACCCCTGTTGATTGGAACAAGGGTATTATTGTCCCAATTTATAAGAAAGGCGCTAAGAATGATTTAAATAATTATAGGGGTATAACTTTAACATCCTGTATCTCTAAAATCTTCAACCGCTTAATATGTAATTGCATTACTACTTTTATTGAAGATAATAACATATTATCTGAAATTCAAGGGGGGTTCAGAAAAGACCACAGATGCGAAGATCATGTTTTCACGCTTAAAAGCATCGTAGCCACTAGACTAGCCGAGGAAAAGTCTACCCATCTAGCTTTCTTGGACTTCCGTAAAGCTTTCGATACAGTGTGGCGAGATGGTCTATTATCGGTTGCGTGGAATATTGGTATTCGTGGTAAAGTTTGGAATATTATTGATAGCTTATATAATAATGTGTTATGTAATGTTAGATTTGGGGATATGGTTACTGACTTTTTTGAAATTGATGAAGGACTGAAGCAAGGTTGTGTTTTGTCGCCCGTTTTATTTTGCATTTACATACACGAATTAGCAAAAATGTTAGCTTCTCAAAATGTTGGTATAAATATTTGTAATGTTAATATTAGTTCCCTTTTTTGGGCTGATGATGTTGTACTTATTGCTGAGAATGAAACTGATTTAAACCGTATGCTTAACATTGCCGCCGAGTTTTCTAAGAGGTGGAAACTTCAATTTAACCACACAAAATCTAATGTCCTAGTTGTTGGTAAAAAAATCAACAAAAACAAACTATGGAAATTAGGGGATGACATTATCAAAGAGGTTGTCAGTTACAAATACTTAGGTATTCATATCACGAGGAATCTGTCAGATCATACGCACGTCAATGAGGTAATTTGTAAAGGTAATAAATTGATTGGCTATATTAAATCCATTATCAATAATCATGAGGACTTTGATAGGGTGTATTATGGGGATGTGTTGTGGAGGTCACTTGCATTGCCATCTATAAATTATGCATGCGCGATTTCTACTTATAGTGCTAGTGACTACAAGAAACTTGAATCTCTTCAATTTCAAATGGCAAGATCAATTCTAAAAGCCCCGCGTAATACACCGTCAATGTCACTCTTGGGCGATTTAGGCTGGGATACCATAGAATCTACCCATAATAGGATTAAAGCAAATTATTATTCACGTCTTCATAATATGGGCCCTCACAGATGGCCTAAGTTATTACTCAATGCAATGTTTATTATTCATGATCATGGTACTAAATTAAGATGGAAATGGCTTGACTCAATCAATCATATCTTATGTGATCACGGTATGGACTTTAACTTTTCAAGCATACAACCTAATAACCCCGGATGGGTCCAAGTGTTTAAAAGAATTAGTGCTCAACAAGATTATGATAGATGGTATAAAAATGTATGTGACAAATCTTCTTTAAAATTTTATGTTCAGTTCAAAACACACCCATATTTAGAAAGTTATTTGAAGGACAAGCTTGATTTCTACGGGGCAAGCTTGAAGTTCAAAGCTCGTTCTAACACGCTTCCTCTAAATGGCAAACTAAGTTCGTGGGAGGTTAATAATGACGGTATGTGCTTACTTTGTAATAGTGGTTGTGAAGATATCAAACATTTTATGCTTTCATGTAAGTCTCTACGTGCAATTCGCGACAATGAGCTTCACAACTTAGAATTGAATCTCCGCCGAGTAGATCTCTCCTATGTATGGCATTTCTTTAATGTTAGTGACAATGATACACAAATTTGTTTAATTTTAGGTAGTACGTGTTTAAATGTCACCCCCATGGTGAGTAATTACTCATATGATGCATTGATTGATAAACAGTTTGATATATTTTGTAAATCTTATTTAAAACGTGCATGGTCATGTAGGACAGTTTTGTTGAATGATAATAATAGCAGTAATAATGACATTAGTTAATGTACACACTCCACGTTACGATTCATGATATAAGCTGATTAACCCATCTTTGTCTATGATATAATATCCATGATATTCATGATTGTATGTTTATTTTACTTATTTTCTCTCTTTTGTATTATCATTGTACAGTGTATTTATTTGTATTCTTTGTGTATTTTACTCTTGTTTTTGTATTCTTTGGATGCACCACCTCCAGGTGGGTGCCGCTGCTTTGAAAGTGATTTCCGAATAAATAAATAAATAAATAAATAAATAAATTGAAAATCACTATGCTTGTGGACAAACAAGTAAATTGGGTTGTGCAGCAAAAAAAGTTCACCGAAGACAAAAAAAATGCGATTGACTTCATATTTTCACATAAAGTTGGAACGAACATCATTTTTGCAATGTTTAAAAGTTTCAGACGTCAACTTGGTTTTAAAAACAAGATGGCTTCCACTATTGCAGGTATTTTTGACTCACCCTGTACTTATTCACTGCTGTGGGAGGCTCACCGCGTTCACAATTTCCTGCAATAGTATGTAGGCCCTAATTATACATGTAAACAAAGGGGAGGTACTCAGCCATGAAGCAAGCGATTGTTACAAAAGTGGTGTCATTTTAGAGAGGAGGAAATTAGATTAGCTAATCCACTGATGCATAAAAGGATACAAACAGGTCTCAAATAAATGAGAAATAGGTGGCTCAAAAAACTTTCTAAACTTTTTTTGAGGAGTTTATATGGAAACATCCATGACTGCCATAGACTAACGTGTGGACAAACTTGTATTTGGGTCATTCCATGAAGTTGGGGCATTTGTTAAAATAGCAGAATTTGGTACTTTAGGCAGCTTATAAACTGTTTTACTCTATGTGTATATCAAAAAATGTTAGTGTCCAAAAACAGTACTAGGTTATAGTATTGAGCCATGAAAAAAAAAAAAAAATCGACCCTTCCTTCAAGAAGAAAAAAATAAAAAATTAGGTGGTGTCCAAGACCATTTTTGCTAAAAAACGTGACATGGAAAACACAACAATTAATATGAGTTTTATGTAAGCAAAACTATCATAGAATTGCTTGGAAATCGATTTGATTAATAAAAGATACATGTATTCATAGTTTACTGACCAAAACACCTCGTCACGCTGGACTGATTTTTCACCCAAGCAACATGAAAATTGCCTTTCCGATGCTACGCACGGTGTCCACAAAATATACACGTGTAGCATCGGGAGTTTTCATTGCTGAATGGGGGTAGTTCTCTATCATACATTTTTAAATTATTTTCCAAAATTAAGAGCATTTATCAATTGAAAACTATTGCAAATGAGAATAAATTTCATGAAGACCATTCCATATATTCATGAAAAAGTATACCGTGCCGTGTGCATGGTGTCCTAACCATAAAATGTAGCATCGTGATAAACATCCTATGCAATTTGTAAGAATCCCCCCCTGGAGATAAATAAAACATTCCATATTTCTTTTTGTAAGGATAGAGGTCAATAGCTATCAGGTTTGTTTGGAATTTGCCACACGTGGGCTAGTTTTATCAAGGTTTCAGTCGCTGGTGTCCCGTTGTAGCATCGGGACTTTTATGTAGCATCAAAATGTAAACATTGGATAGTTTTGTGAATGGTAAGTGCGATTGTAATTATTTCTTAATGTTGCTTGTATGTCTGGATTTATTAATGCATTTTTATTGAAAGGGAAACACTGAATCAGAATTTCTTTTCATGTTATGATATTAATTTTGAGTCACGGACGCCATAATAATTTGGCGTCCATGTAGCATCGGGCATAGCATGGGCAATATTTTGCATTGGGTATCGTTATAGTTCGTTGAAATTGTATTTTTTTTGTAGAATCACATCATTAATAAACTTTGAAGTTAATAATGAATTAGTTTTTGCTCTTTTAATGCTAATAATATAGCTTACCAATACAATGCTACATGGACACCATGTCCATGTAGCATTTCATAAAATTTGCCTAATTAGACTGAAACAATTACCCCATTCGAAATTATCCATCACCCAAAACATTCAAAACATTGCCTACATTTTACTACACTTTACAGAAAAAAAGGCATATTATGAGAGATGTATATCTAATGAAATATATTAATACACAATGCTACATGGACACCATTTCCATTAGTATTTCACTGAATTCACAATAAACATTCCCTTATTTTAGTTTTATTTACTGTAAATAAAACAAATAATTGTAAATCATTTAAGTTCTCTATCCTTTGCTATTCTTTTTCATGTTAAATGAATAATAAATAAAATACTCCAGCATGATTTTAATATAAATATTTTCCTGCAACACAAAAAGTGCAACATGAATAAATAATCTACTCCAATATCAATACACAATGTTCCATGAAGATACTAAGCCATAGGGTTTATTTTGTTTTGCTTTGCAGGTTCTTGACATTAATTCAGAAGACAGTTCTATCGTCCTGGAATTTATGGAGATGAAGACAAGGAACCCATCATTTTCAAAAACTAGTACCTTTCCAAAGAAATCCATCATGGCAATTAAATTATTTTTTTGCAAACTGACTTTTTAAGTGATCAAACTTTTCAATCATCTTTATCAATAATAGAGGATGATTCAATCAGAAACAAGCAAAGAGACTAAGATCACAAAGGGTACTTTAAGAACAACACTGCATGAAGTTTGTTTCAGTGGACATCTTAAGTTTCTTTGATCAATGGTGTATTGTTATTGTGTAATTGTAAGAAATGGTGTATGTGTATCATAGGTAATTATGTTTATGCTTCATGGCAGGTTATCTTTTTGTGTAATTTGTAGTTTTACAATCCATGTTATTAATTTTATCGTGTGCTTATAAAATAAAAAGTTAACATCATAGTACATCCTCTCTATTGATCTGAAAAAGATGCACCTGTTCAAGCTGTTCCAAATATTTTAGGGCACGGTGTCCATGTAGCATCGTAATACTTAAGTACACAGAAAAGGTAAATTTTACATGAACAGTGTTTAGATAAATTTCAAGCAATTCACTCTGTGTATCTACTTGATATGATGAACAAGTAGACAAACCATTCACACTCAAATAATTGTAACCGTATGAATAGTCTTATTATTAACAATGTTACAAGACGCGGTGTCCATGTAGCATCGGTAGTGCATTTTATAACATTATACAGGTAAATAATACTTCATATACTTACTTTATGACTATAATGTAATCAATGTGCATGGTTTATAGAGTACTTTACATCAAACAAATATTGATATGTACTTTATTTAAATTCATTATACAAATTGCAAAATAAAGAGTCACTTTTCAATGAGTTTTTACATAAAACAGTTAATCTACGATGTCTTGTTCGTTAAGTTATGTTCAACCTAGACAAATCTGGTTTCTTTTCATGTATTTGTGGTTCCAAGTAGTTAATTGAGGTATAGAAACTTGGCCCACATCTTAAGCTATTTTATTAGAAAATGATATGGAAATGAGAAATGGTGTCCATGTAGCATCAGGATTTTTGGAAATGTCATCCAACTGTTGAACATGTGCGGTTATTTTACACCAAATGTTACATTAAAATAAAAAGTTCTACATTGGACTTTGGTAAATGTAGAACCTAAAAAAGAAGAAAGAGTTGGAAAATATCCATTTTGAAAATTTCACTTGGATGTCACATAATATGCCCCAACTTCATGGAATGAGCCATTTGACAAGTTTTTTTTAAATTGACACTATTTCTTAATTTGAGCTTCAATTTCCGCGTTCACAATTTCCTGCAATAGTATGTAGGCCCTAATTATACCTGTAAACAAAGGGGAGGTACTCAGCCATGAAGCAAGCGATTGTTACAAAAGTAGTGTCATTTTAGAGAGGAGGAAATTAGATTAGCTAATCCACTGATGCATAAAAGGATACAAACAGGTCTCAAATAAATGAGAAATAGGTGGCTCAAAAAACTTTCTAAACTTTTTTTGAGGAGTTTATATGGAAACATCCATGACTGCCATAGACTAACGTGTGGACAAACTTGTATTTGACAAGTTTTCTTTAAATTGACACTATTTCTTAATTTGAGCTTCAATTTCAACGCCGTTCTCACCATATTCCAACAAGATATTTTAGTTTAGAAATATCTTGAAATAATTTAAACATGTTTGGACCACTCCGTATAAATTTGGCGAAATCTGACATAATAGCGCCTGGTTATAACACTTTTGGGTTTTGGTATGTTTGGATACTTACTGGGTGACTTGGCTCTAATTCTGAATAGAGGACTTTGCCTAAACATGGGTTGAGCTCATCAAGCGTCTTTGGAAACCAGGGCACTGTAATGGAATCATAACAACGACATGGTGAGTCAGAAGGATTGGCACCCATACCCATGTTTGCAGATTGCTCTCGCCAAATTTAATTATTGGAAAATTAGACCGACTCTACACCACTGGCATTCTGAAAAGTGATGCATCAACTACCAACTCTTCACTGTGCCTCTGAATGGCCTTGATGTATGACTTCCACAATTATTTCAATTACTTATCACATCTCTTAACCCTAACCCCCCTGAGTGCTAAAAAATGCTAATCCAAAGTCCCTCTCCAAACGCATGCGCCGTCGGTTTTCGATGACGTAGTCAACCGAGCCTATATAATGAGTGCAGTATACTGCACGAATGTGTAGCTGAGGGCCGTGGCTTAGTGGTGGGAAGGTGGGGCTTGAGAACGGAGGGTCCCCGGATCGAATCCCGGCAGGTTCCCGGAGATTTAGTTGGTGTTTTTTCCTCAAAAATTGTGATCCCGGTCAAAAATCCTAAACCGGGGTTAGGGTTAAAACACATTGTTTTTTTGTTTTGAAGTGATACCCAATAAATGTGATCTTCTTTAGAATAAAATAAAACATAGTTTTGTAATTCTTGCCTACAATTGATGTTACAGGCCATATTTACCTTTTTGTTCTTGCAACACAGTGACACTGATCATCTGTGCCTTCAATGCCTCCACCAATGGGGTGATGTGCTGATCTCCCGTCTTGGCAACGGTTACCAGGAACTCCAAGATGGCTGGGTCATCCTTGGAAGGTCGAGACTCTATTTGAGACAACCTCAAGTTGTGTTCCTGTACGGACATATTCAAGGGGGAGATTTAGTGACAAAAGAGTTTAATGTGCAACAGGAGTTTAGGCCAGAGGGGGCGACCCCCCCTCCCCAATATTGACTGTCTGGTCGGTTGAAATTGGCACTGTCGGTTCATTTGACAAGAGGAATCATGGAATTATGATGGTCAAAAGTACACAGATGGAATCCTTTTGCAAGCTGCGCGCGCATGTGTCCCCAAAATGCAATATTTGTTGATACAAGCTTATTTAGAGCTAAAATGTACCTCAACTATAGCAAAAATAAATGTGAAGTCGAAATTTTTTGCGCGCTATGCGTGACAATCTTTAATAAGACAATCACGTCGGTTCACTTTCATTTCTTGCCCCCCCCCAATATGAAAAAACTTGCTACGCCACTGGACAGCAGTGTATGCTATTTTTGGCAAATTATACATGACCAGTTTTGAAATTTACACACCCAGTTTTATGGGTTTCTGGTCAATAGTTTACTAATAAAATTGTACTGTTTCTCCAAATTACACACCCAACTTTTTAAATGTATACATCCATATTCTCAAAACCTGTCTAAATCCTGATGTGTACTTATAGTGAAACCACAATGTCGAGCCATATCAGAATTGAATCTATGGACAGATTTTCAAAAACGAACATGTAACTTATCCTCTATTCAAATGTGCTATGGTGTCTAATATGTGATGCGATCTGTGAAAACCCGTCAGATGTCGCAAAATGTGAACTAGGGATTATGGGTAAATTTAAATTAAAAAAAAAAAATCTAATTTTTATTTTTTTATTTTTTTATTTTAGTACTTTTTTAGTACTTTGTGTCATCTTTCATGAAATTTCACCTCCAAAAACTTAAGTCACTTTTATTTTAACCTTATAATGTTATTCTATTGAATTATGTATCTTCTTTGGACTGTTTTCATGATTTCTTGTTTTGTAGCTTTTTATTACATTACAATCATCATTCACTCATAACTTTTTTTGTAGTGATCGTAGAAAAATGATCGAAGCAGTTCTGTAATCAGCACAGTTTTAGCTTTCTTATGATATAAATATCTCCAAAAATGTCACCATGTGGCGGGTTTTCACAGATCGCATCACATATATCCAATCAAGAGGAATCAACGATGATGTATATCGACTTATTCGAATGTATTTTACCATTGAAGCACAAACACAACTAGAGAAATCAGGTACACTGACTGAGTTTGCAGTTTTTGGTATATTGTTCAATATCTAGTGAACAAAAAGACCAGTAAAAGCTGGTAGGTTTGGTTAGCACTTATTTCGTACATCTTAAGGTTCGTTCATACACATGTCGTTGCATATCAGCCGACGCCGCCGGACGAAAGTTCACATTGCTTCGCCGGATGATAGTTGACAAGTCGCGCGTTGATATCCGTCGACATCGGGCGATGCGCAATGACAGCACCTTTAGACGTTTTTAGCACAGAGGAAACAAATGTGCATGTGTTGTTTCAAGAGAAATTGGAAAAAGTCAATGCACGCACGCTGATGTTGAAGTGTAATTACTGGCACGACCCCGTAGAAGGGAGTGATATTGTGAGCATATCAACATTTGCGCAAGTTCATTGATTTTTTCGAGGAACAAAACATACGCATGTATTGACCAAATTCATACATGACACTCTACAATTACAATTGTATGCATACTTTTAATCTCTTTATTAACAAATAGAAACATGTTGAACACGTTTTATATCACCTGCAGTAAGAATCAGCGAACCCGTACTGTGTGAACAACAAATCAAAACAAAGTGTGGGATGCCTGCATGTACGACGAGCAAGCAGAATACAATTAGATACTTTCAATGCACTCTAAATATTTTACTTTCTTTGTTTGTGATTGGTTCGTAACTACTAAAAGTGTGATTTAGAGAATAATGACTGCGTAACAACAGTTTTCTTGATTTTGTTTAGAAATCAGAGGTTGTTGTTCTGGTCTGAGGGACAATTCCGAATGATCAGAACATTAACCGAGGATTTCAAAACAAATTCACGAAAACAGTTGTTAAGCAGTCATTAATTCTCATTCATTACTGAAAAAGATGCATATTTATTCAAAGCGTTGATTTGTACCGATATAATCGCGCAAACAATTAATTAGTTTTCTGTTTATTTTGTCCATCCCTTCTTAGTTATTGAAACAGTCCAAGTCGGGTCAACCCCTCATTAACATTTTTATCATTCAACCAATAAGAAATAACCTTTAATCGTGTTTCCTCATAAATCATTGAATACTCAGTTTAGGGGCGTGAGGCTTTAATTTGATTGGTCGGTTAATGAGCAAAACAATCGAACACTTTGGGGCAGTACTTTCGGGCAATTACTAGTAACCTGCGCTAATATAAGCGTGCACGTTCACATCTAACGATTCATTTTATTAAAACGCACTTGGTACGCAGCTATCGCGATTATTCATGAAGTAATGAATTACCTTTATCGCTTGTGAAGCATAGGCCAATGCAGTGACAGAATCCTTGGCGCTAAACATAATGTTGACATTGGTCACGTCTGACTGTGTCTTCTGCTTCTTTGTGACCGGTCCATTACTATCCGCTCCAGCGTTGTCTCCAGTGTAAGACTGTATGGTCAATGTGACAATCAAATCAAATGAAGAGTACCAAATTGTATTACTTGGATCACGGGTAGCATTAAAGTCCAAAAGTCAGGGGTCTGTTTGCACCCTCAAGCATGCAAAAAAAGGGAGGGGAAAATAAATTTTCGGGGGGGGGGGGGGGGGGAGAATTTTTTCTTTCTTTTTTCGATATAGCGACCATTCAGAGCGAATAGCCCCCTCACCTTTGCCACCCTACAATTAAATCTATGGTTTGCATTTGCAACCAAAATGAAGAGTGTGGCACTTCAGTAAGTTCATAAGGCTACAGCTAAGGCCATAGGTTTTTTCGCAAGAATCTAAACAGATTCATGCAACAGATTCATGAGAGATACACTAGATGGATATGAGAATCCATCTGGATAAGAAGAAGAGGGGAAATATCCATGAACAATGACAGGGCGGGGCTTATCAACTTAGTCATGCATATGATCAGCTGATCCAGAAATCTTCTAGAAATACCGGAAGTGATCATGGATCTAAAACATCATCATTCTGAAGAAACAACCAGAGAAGTCGGTTGTGAAACGTCGAGATATAGTGAGTAAATTTGGATTTGTTAAAAGAAAATTCCAATTCTTTCATAGATTCATGCAACCTTTTTAAACTTCTGACCCGGCACAACTGTGCAACATACCAACATCCCTTGTTACACTTAAAGGTTGATGTTCCGATTGCTGGCCCGATTTTCAACTTGATGTTTTCTATTTTATATGAAAGGTCATCATTAAAAGTGTAGCATTCCAAAGTTTGAGTTGAATATCTCCAACGGTTCTATTTTAGTAGCACATGGTCACAAAACATTTGCCCATTGAGTCTTACAAAAACTGGTTGGTGGTTAACCACCTTTGGCAGTAATTCACCACATTTTAGCCTATAATTTCTAAATAGAACATTTCTGGCCCCTAAGATTTTACAGACATAATGAGAAAAATATGGGGATTCTTCTGATATCAAAATATCTTGATGTGAAAAAAAAATCATAGCCCCAAAAAAGTGATCGGAACATACACCTTTAATAAACTATGGTAAGTACCTTTTATTTTATAGCAATATGTGTCAACTGGTCTAGATATCAATCTTTTTTTCAAACAGTGTTGCAACTTGGATACATTTTGATTAAGAAGCAGCAAATATTTAAAGTAAGGCTAATGAAAGTCAATTACAAGTTTCCCTGTTACTTTTTTGTTGTTGCTGAGTGATGAGGCAACTTTTTCATTATTCATTATTTGATCAGATCTCATTATTGACATGTTTGATCAACCCATATTGATACGAAAGGTATTTACAATAGAAAGCCCTGCTTGTGAGCCGGGCTCAGAAGCAGTTCCCAGTTCTATATTTTACAAAGTGAAAAATATGTTTGAAATTACTAAAACTTGCTCCAATGATGCTTTGAAAACATATAATAATTTGTTGGCAATCTTGAAATCTTGAAAAAAGTGATGCAGGCGAGTATCGGGAAACTCAAAATTGACTTTCTGGCGCCTAATCAAAATTTGTTACTGGAAAACAATAAAAATAGGGACAGTGGTCCTAAATAGGTTGTCCGTTTATATGGGTAGTTTGGTTGCAATTGTACTTCATCTGTTTAAATGTAATCAATTTAACATATGCAGCCAATTTTACATCTTGACCTCAGATGACCTTTGACCTTGGTATGTGACCTTTTACCTCATTAACATATGAAGGTTTCCATATTGCATCTATGACCGAAGTTTGGTTGCAATTGGTCATTGTATGGAAAAGAAATGGACAATACAAAAAGTGTGTACTAAATTTTACATCTTGACCTCTGATGATCTTTGACCTTGGTATGTGACCTTTGACCTCATTAACAGGAAGGTTTCCATGTTGCATCTATGACCGAAGTTTGGTTGCAATTGGTCATTGTATGGAAAAGAAATAGACAATACAAAAAGTGTATACTAATTTTACATCTTGACCTCAGATGACCTTTGACCTTGGTATGTGACCTTTGACCTCATTAACATATGAAGGTTTCCATGTTGCATCTATGACCGAAGTTTGATTGCAATTGGTCATTGTATGGAAAAGAAATGGACAAAACAAAAAGTGTACCGTAAAACGGGGTGAATCGGGACACTGGGGTGAATCGGGACAAAACACAAAAAAAGTTGTTTAATAATTAATTTTTCAAACCTAATTGATTCTTTTGACTTTTTATCCCCCTGGGATGGAAAAGTGGACTATCAGCGTTAGAATGATGGCTTTGCAGATGTGATACTGGAAATCTGGAGCCCAGGATACCAAAATGAAAATTTCCTTCAATGGTTCGAAAAAAAAGATGCGGTCAAAACTTTCTCTCTCCCAGCGGAACCATTGGCGGAAATAAGCTGGGAATGCACAGGGACCTGGCAAAATATGTCCTACAAGTGTGGTTAAAGTGAAAATTTGATTAGTCCAAAGAAATTATTAATTTGGTAGATTTTTGTGTTTTTCAGATTTGAGATTTTGAAAACGGGGTGAATAGGGACACGATGCTGTGTCAATACAAGCCAGAACTTAGATCAAAACCTTACAAGAAATGTGACCAAAACTTGTTTAAAGTCCCCATCCACCCCATTTGTGGGGATAAAGGGGACACAAATTAATTAAAACCTTAATTTTGTAGATTTGTGTGATTTTCAGATTTGAGAGTTTTGAAATTGGGGTGAATTGGGACAATATTTGCCACGTCAATACAAGCCAGAACTTGGATCAAAACCTTACAAGAAATGTGACTAAAACTTGTTTAAAGTCCCCATCTACCCATTTGTGGGGATAAAGGGGACAAAAATTAATTTAAACCTTCATCAAACACTATTTCCCTGCTGTCCCGATTCACCCCAAACTCGGGGTGAATCGGGACAGTCACTTTAAAAAAAAAAGAGGGGTGAAGCACTTTTAATACACTAAATTTAACATTACCAGCATGTAGATCTTATGTGTGGACATAAAATGTACCAATGACTGTGGCAAATGAGGCTACAGAAAAAAACACACAATCAAAACCATGCTCAATCTGTCCCGATTCACCCCGTTTTACGGTATACCAAATTGTTGACAGACACAGACTACACACAACACACACACAGACTACACACACGAAGGATGCTGCCATGATGCCATAAGGTCTCTTCCTACGGACGACCTAACAATGATGTGTAGTGTAGTAGTACATGCATGTGATATATTGTGATGGCAACTCATTATATTCAGATACAATACAGGAGGAATAAATAGGATTTTTGAATGTCACTTTTGCCATGCTTTAAAGACAAAATAAAAATAAAAACATGTTTAGCATCTTGACTTTTTCCAAAAAAAGGAAGGAGGAGGCCCTTTTTATTCTTTATTTTTCCCCACTTTAAGTGCAAAATTGCCCTAATTAGCGATAAACTTTGTGAATCTAAAAAAGGAGGAGGCTCTTTATAATCTGTTTTATTTCATGGTTCTGAGGGTTGGTCACTACAAAACTTGTTTAAAACACATTAAAGACATATTATGTGATATTTTCCAGAGAGCGCCCTCTATTCATGATTTTGTTTAGAAAGTAGATTTTCTTGCAGATTTACATTTCCGATCATAAATCATACATACATTCCAAGTTACAGAGCGATACGATTCCTAATTACCTCAAAATCATGGTTTTAGAGTGAATTTTTTTAGAAAGTAGATTTTCTTACAGATTTACATTTCCGATCATAAATCATACATACATTCCAAGTTACAGAGCGATACGATTCCTAATTACCTCAAAATCATGGTTTTAGAGTGAATTTAGAGTGAAAAATTAAACTGTCGGAATCCCGACAGTTTATTTTCACTGTAACTTGGAATGTATGCATGATTTATGATCAGATATGTAAATCTGCAAGAAAATCTGCTTTCAATTTTTTTTTCGATGTTGAGGGCGTTCCCTGGAAAGATCACATAATATACCTTTAAGGAAGATACAAACTTGTAACAAACATCTTAAACTTTGAAAAATCTAAAGAAAAAGGTTATGACTGAAATAAAAAAAGAAAATTGAAGTGGCCTCAAAAAAGGAAGCGGGATGGGACGCTAAACAGGTTTTTTAAATTTCATTTTGCCTAAAAGTTATAAGTCAATTTCGGAAATTCCTAAAAACAAAGTTCATATCAAAAGTTAGGATTGAACTTACCAACATCTTCTCTCGCAGTTGAGTGCCCCAATCAGTCTAAAAAAAGAAGCAGGATTCAACATTTACATTTGTAATAACATTGTTTAAATTCATGAATAAATAATGGAGCAGAAAATAGAAATATAGCCTAGGCGACCACACCTTGCAGTAGACTCGATCCTTCATGTCTTCCCTATTTTACACACAGCCCCTGCGAGGGTGCTCAAATGTGAAGAAAATGTGATTTTTTAACCTCCAAAATCATGAAAATCACATTTTTGGTAAACAATTCACCTTTTTTTGCACTTTTTAGTCTATAATTCAAAAAATAAATAAGAAATTAAAAATTAGAAAAAATGCTTCTAAGGGAATATTATCAGGGTTATAATAAAACTAGTATGAAAAAATTTGACAAAATATATTTTGAGTTATCTTTGCAGAACCTAAAATAGGTCAAAAAATGTGTTTTTTATCATTTTCTCCAAAATAGTCAATTTCATGTTCATGGTTGGATTCATTGTACCCTTTCCTTCAAGAAAATGTATACGTTTATATAGATTAAATGAATAATGAAGAAGTTACGGCAGTTATACAGAGGCTGTACCTGAGAGTCCACACCCCCCTTAAAATGACCAAAATATTAAGAATTATACTTTTTGGATTAAATTTGGCACCTTCTGTTGCGGACGTACACTCCCAAAAGCTACTACTTTTAACCACTCCGTGGCAATGTTTGAAACAAGTAAGTATTTTTCTAAAGCCAATGATTTATAACTTATTTTGTTCTGTATCTGTTTACATTTTTAATACATGGTCTCTTGAAGTGTTGCGGACGTACATCTGTAAATTATTTCACAGATGTACGTCCGCAACATAAATGTACGTCCGCAACGATAAACATTGGTCAATTCCAACTTAAAGATAAAGGTTCTGATAGTTTTCTCTGTTTGTTTTCTTAAGGTTGGTCCCTCTTACAAACAAAACAATATCAATTTTTATTACAGACCTGAACACTTCAGAGAATTTTTGATAGGAATACAGGTATACTGAAAAAAATCTCTTTCTTTGAATACGTCCGCAACGGAGGGTTTCACACCATATCCCATAACCGAAAATGGTACAGGAGAGGAATTTTCAGGTTTTATACCCCTACTAGAGATCTACTTGAAAGTCAGGTGTTAAAAATCAAGCAACTGGTATAGTTTAGTGTCTGAAATGACGTACGTCCGCAACTACGGAATTGCCCATTTCAAGGACAAGATCAAGATACACATTTCAGACACTTTTCTTCAGTTTCTGCAAGAGTAATGTATTAAAACAAAACAAAATAATTACATTGTAACCATTTCAGTACTTAGTAATATATACAGGGTGTCCCAAAAGTCTATGCACGTTTTTTGAAGAGTCATATCTCATAAAATATAAATCATATGGTATAAATTTAACCATATTTTGATAGACGAGATTTGGGAAATTAATTTGATACCAAACACAACCCTATTGGTGAACCCACAACATTATAAAACTGGTTGAAAGTCATTGGCCGTGTACCAGACCAACCCATACCAAGTACCACACATTGTTACTTACTCAACAAAAGTTCAGAAAACATTTCAAAGTGAAACGCGCACTAGGAAGAATATCCATTCTGAAGTTGGTGGATACATTTTTGAACACAGGAACATATTCTAAATGGGTAAAACAACCTTCGATGAGGCTTTCAAGCAGCATTAAAAATGATCCGCTAAGTTTAAATTTTAACATGTTTGACAGCTGTGTGATGTGTGTGTTCACTTTTCTGTTACGTTATTCAATTGTTTAGGTCTGTGTTTTTGCATTAGCACACGTCTCTGTATAGGAAAACATTTAAATTAGATTTCACTATAGAAACGAAAATTATGTGTGATATAGTTTGTTATTATGATGATATCACTGTAATGTAAAATTTTAAATATTACAATTGACGGATCACTTCCGTGTAACCAACTCTACCCGTATTTTTGTTAATCTCAATAGGTGGTCCGTATGGATTTATGAACTTTATTCCTCCGAAGTATAAAATTACATTTTTTCAGTAATACATATTTTACTTCTAGGGTGGCATTACAAACAGATGTTACTCCAATGTTTGGTATCATAATTATTTCCCACATCTCCTCTTTCTAAATATGTTTCATTTTCAATACGACTTATATTTTGTGAAATACAAAGCTTCAAAGTCGTGCATAGACTTTTGGGACACCCTGTATGATGTCATTTTTTCACAAAAAGTTTGCGTCCGTCCATCCGTGACGCCTAAAATTGTCCGTCCGTGACACAAATTGTCAGCCCTCTCTTGTAAAAAAAAAAGGTCAGCTTTCACCAGCTGTGTATCAGGTATAATCAAGTCTTATATCTTAGATACTGTTTAGCCTGACAAGATTGTAGAGTAATGTCTTAGATAGAAACAGAAAAAGAGTACATAAAAGTAAAGAACCCTATTTCTATCTTGTCAGTCCGTGATGCAAATGTTTTGTTCATTCTATTTTTAGTAACAAACCACACACTAAATTTGTATCAATTTCAATAGAGTTGATGATACTCTTCAACATAAAACATAAAACATTTTTGTAATGTTAGTAGTTACTTTTTATAGGCAGTTTTTCTCAAATGTTTTCAAAAATGTCCGTCCGTGAAAAACCGATCACGCTCTATAGTACCGTTCATGCCTCACTATACTATAGCCACACCACCCTCTATAGACACATGACGTCGCGAAAATTACATTTTGAAATCAAGATTTTCACATCAAATATAATTGAAATCAATCAATTGCCAGTATTTACAGTTAATCCAAAAGAAGCGCTTCCACACAAAAAATGGCATTTTCTACCCTTCATATATCAATTGTTTAACTCAATACCTAAATATTTTGTGTCGCTTCAAAAAAAATTATTGGTTGCATTTTGCCAGAAAAAATATGATGAAATTACAGTCATTTTTACAGTATTTATACTATAGTCAATCCAAAAGTAGCGCTTCCACACACAATTACAAAAATCACATGGTATCGATTATCGTTGCGCCGTCCATCACTACAAAAACTTTTTTTACAATAGACACAACTTTTGTTTGATGCTGAATGGAAGTTTCTGACACACACGTACCCCTTGTATTTCATTGGCCACAAGTACTCATTAAGGCTATAGTGGATCCACCAAGATATAGTGCTGGGAGATATCAAGCCTCTCAGTCTCAAAACCAAAATCACAAAATGTTCTTCATCTCTTCAACAAGTTTTAGAATTTGCTTAATTCAAACCCGGGGGGGGGGGGGGGGGGGGGGGGGGGGGGGGGGGGGGGGGGGGGGGAGGGGGGGGGGGGCACTCAACTTTTTTTGGGTAAGGGTGTGCCGCACAGAGTCTCAAAAAGGGGGGCTACAGAACTGAACTGATGGCATTTTATGACGAAAAATAGGGTCTTAGCCTAGGAACTGATTTTTTCAAAAACGTAGGTCTTGAGAACTGGCCTATAGTTCAATTTTGATTTGCAAGAACGCACATTTTTGGTTATTTAGGTTTTAGAACGCAAAATTTTCGAAGAATTGGGGGCTTTAGGCTAATGAAATATGATTCCCAGTTTCCCGTTTCCCTACCGACCCAACTTTTCAGTTTTACCAAAACTTTCATTATTTTGTGCAAAATTACATTTTCG
>CM069453.1:37428737-37614561 GCA_035610835.1 Ophiura sarsii | reverse complement strand
AAAAAAATGTTGAAAACAAGCAGTAAATTAAGAATTATTTATACATAGTAACTGGCAGTTTCATGCACATCAACCACACGGTGGCAATCTTCAGACTGGAGTATTACGCTCTTCTTAGGAATTGAGCACTTTTGATACGGGCAGTGCATCATTTTGATAATTTATTATTATTTAAAAAATATATATAATTATTATTGACAACCATTTCTGGTTAGACTACGACATTTGAATAGAGTGCTCAATACCGTAAACGGTAGAGCGTATAAAAATTCAGAGGTATAGACCTTCCGGAATATTATTGCTATATATATATATATATATATTTAAAAAAAAAAAAAAAATTACCCATAATCCCTAGTTCATATTTTGCGACATCCGACGGGTTTTCACAGTTCGCATCACAAATGTCACATTGGCATACTGTAAAACTTAATTTCACGAGGGGATTTAATTTCGAGAATTACACGAAGGATCGTGAAATTAAATACCGGCTAAACTGATAATTTTGCAATGAAAGTAACAGTAAACATTTCAGATTCGCGAAAATGAAATGCCCGCTAAAATAGCAGCCAATTATAAATTCGCGAAATAAAGTATCCGCTATACGAAAGAAGTTACTTCTTGCCAGCATCAATGGGACGTTGATATTCACTGTGGTACTACACAAAAGAGGCTAAACCATTGATACAACGTGTATTGCACTGACAATCGAAGTTACCGCAGAAAAATCAATCTAAATTGACAAAGCAGTAGTCCCACTCTTGATGAAAATCAAATTGAATTGGCTGGCAACTTTGGCGGTGATTATCATCGTCTCAAAGAAGAGGTGTGCGCAATTGATGGGACAATTGCATGATTAGGGTTGCGTAACAAGAACTATGTCCTTGTGTAAATAGCTTCATGTTTAGACACTCCACGCACTGGTCAGCCTTCTCTTATTTCAATTTATTCACAGCATCCATCAGCAGATTCAGCTCACCTTTAAATAAAATGAAACATAATAAAATATGTTTAATGCTGTGAAGGCAGTACATGCATATGTCTTTTCACTACCACACTCACTGCTATCAGCTGAACAAGTGCTTTGTACTATAAATTATTATCGGCACTGTTTTGTTAAATAACCTTGCATAACATCTGGCCCTTCAGCATGTATAAAGTAATACTTCCTATATCATGTATATATAACCTTCAGGCAGTCTGCTCTAAACATGTTCAAGGGCCAAAAACACATATCAAAACCTCATAAGTGCTCTTGTCCCTGAACATGTATAGTATACAGCAGCACTTCCTACATGTATGCATAACCGTTTTTCTTTATACATGCTGAAGGGCTGAAAAACATACAAGGTTTGGAAAGAACATCAATGATATAAAGTAATGCATCTATGAAATCCATCTATTGTACACAAAACAATTTGATCACCATTCAAAAAGAAAAAGACCCTACAAAAATGAATAGTCATATGGGTGTTGTGCTTGAATTTGATTGCTAAGACCTCATCAAGAAATCCAATTCTTTTGAATCAATCTTTAAAGACGACTGAATTTGTTTTACCTTCTCTTTTCTAATCATTTTAAACCCTTTACATAACATTTGGGTACTAAATTTCAAACAAAAGCATGTGTGAACACAATTGTTTGATTTTCAGGCAGTAAGTAAACTGCTCTTTTAATTTTTTTAGAAAAAAATCCTACCTTACCCCACTAGGCAGTACTGCTTGCACGCACAAGCTTTCCTAACCATAATAATTTGTAAAAAAACAGTTTAAAACCTTTTCCACAGTGAACCATTTAAATTCTTATCCTAAATTATAAATACCCGTCGTAACAGCCCATCTGACAATAGTAATTTCTAAATTTTGGTTTTAATTTTGATAGGAGAATAGGTATGACCAAGGACTATATTTGTTTTATCAGCCTTTTACAGGCTCCCTATGACTATTATACATATGCAGTACTTAATGGAAAGACCCACATGACTGTCAACCTGGGATAGACGATCATATGCATCGCAGCGCTATTTATAATATTGTGTGTACTGGTAGTATTACTTTATTCCATAATGTTTAAAAGGGATTAAAATCCTGTCCTGGCCGGGTTACCCCTCGCTAGTCTAGTGGTTGACAGACATGCTTTGCAATGCAGAGGTCCATGTTTCGATTCCCACTAGGACCACTTTTTCAACTGATTTATTTTCTTTTGTTAAAGTTAGGGTTAAAATATTTTCCAAGTCCACAAAGTGTGTAGTTCCTACCTAGACAACTCCAGGTAAACAGTCGTGTGGGTATTTTCATTGTTGCTTATACATAGTTAACACTTTCTACGAGGCTGTTGGTTTTAACAAATACAAAACAGATTTTTCAGAAACCTTTCTCAAATGTCAAGGTCTATCTGAAGGATTACTGAACCAATTTTTCATGGTGATTCCAAATATGGTAATGAAATTCAATAATGTTGACATATTTGAAACATTTTGTGACATTTTGGAATGTCGGCTGCAGCTGCCTGCCACGTGGAAAGTGTTAAGATCCCTATTATGTTGATACCTTTCATGCGTCTCGTGTATTGCTGCAATCTGTCCTTGCTGTCCAATACTTCAATACTGCAGTTATACGGATTGTAACTCACAGAGAATGGTCGGGGGATCTTAGCGGCAAAGGTTCTGATAAAATCATACAATACATCATAAGTTAGAATATACAGTTAAGCCCACAATTATTCATACCCTTTCAAAAATATGAGTTGTTTGCATTTTTCTCATATCTATACCAGCTGGAGTGGTGGAACTTTCACTTTACACAAAAGACAGTTTGCAAGTACAAATCAATATATTTGGGCTCAACATTTTTTTGCATAACAATAGAATTTAACAAGAATTGGGCCTCCTCTTCTCCCTTTGTTTTCCCTACCTTTTGCATTCCCAATTTTCCGCAGCCTTCTCTATTTCCCGGTCAAATTTTTTTCCAAGGGGGGGGGGGGGGGGGGCACTCTGCCCCCCCCCCCCCCCCCCTTGCCCCAGTCTGGCTACGCTACTGATGACGAGCCCCCGTTTTGGTACTAGTTTTGTTTACCTCCTTATCAAATTGCAACCTTCTTTAAGATTAGAGCAATGGCAATAGATGTGCTAAATTCAGTATTAACTCTAACCTTCCTTCCTCGTCACTTAAAAACACTACATTGCCAGGTGCTGGAAATGTGCGTTTCGCTAGTCTATCTTGTGGCGTGACCAGACGGGCTATCAAATGGCAAAAAGTATCTTGAGATTTTAAGCTGATTCCATGGCACGTACAGGTAGGTGTGGACTTCCATGCAGGTGATCAGTGAGTTTGCTCCTTGGAGCCAGCACGGACCCCTCCCCCCTTCCCCAAATGTGACCCACTTTTCTTCTTATCATCCACACTACTATCAGGCCAAGACTTTCTAAAGGGTGTGTAATAATATTTCTCAAAATGATGACGAGCCCCTTTTTGGTACAAGTTTTGTTTCCTCCCTTATCATCAAAGAAAACAAGGGGTACACAAATTGCAACCGTCTTTAAGATTAGAGCAATGGCAATAGATGTGCTAAATTCAGTATTAACCCTAACTTTCCTTCCTCATCACTTAAAAACACTACATTGCTACAATCATAGACAAAAAGTGTTTGAACACTGACCGTAATTGCCACGATGTCTGTACCATAACACGCACGATATTTGAGTCACGTGAAAATCAAAACTTGTTTTTGGTAGTCTGTATCCTCATACCCCTCCCCCTTCCCCACCGATCAATGTTGCGAGGCCCTGTGCTAATGGTGGGCAAATTGTGGGATTCAACATTGATCAGGGGGGAAGGGGGAACACTTTACATTACACCTACAAATTGTTCGAACAATATTTTCTAACATTGTAGGTGTTGGTAATGCACGCTTCCCTAGTCTATCTCGTGGCGTGACCAGACAGGCTTTTAACCCCCTGGGGTCTACCTGTCTATCTTACAATGGTTCTGATTGGTTTATTACAAGAGGTACTCATATGAATAGCCAATTCAAATGCAGCTTGTAAAATGTTTCACTCTCATCTCTATCAGGGATACAATTATTCTAACAATGTCTCTCATTGGTGCAATAAATGATGTATCCATCTTTTTAACCAACCGGCCTGTAGTTCTCAGGGGGTTTTAAATGGCGAAAAGTATCTTGAGATTTTTGAACTGATTCCATGGCACGTCCAGGTAGGGGCAGGACTTTCACACAGCTAACCAGATTTGATCCCTAGAGCCAGCGATTCCCCCCCCCCCACCCACACATGTGACACGCTTTTCTCCCTGATAGTCTTATTCCCAAAAACAATTCCAGGGAGTTAGGGTTAACATTTGATCGTTGTAATAATATGGTGCACCCTTGCTCTGGTATCTTTTCAGAAGATTGGAATCAAGTTTTGCACATTTTTTCATGGATGTTTTTAAATGGAAATGTCCTTGATGCAACTACTGAAAGCAATGTACAGATGTGTTTAGATAACAAAATGCTTATGGTGTTGCTTCTCTTTGTTCCGTAAGTACTTGTTTAATTAGTAGTGGCATAAGATAAGTAGTTGCCCAATTTTCCCCTTGAGCTATTAAGAACATAACATTTGAAATTCTCACCTCATCTTTTGAAGGGCATCTAGGAAGCTGCTGGCAACAAAATAGAGCGTCTGGAATCCATCCATCGGGTAGGTTTGTTTCATGGCTACTTCAGGGTCAAATGGCTTGACCTCTGACTTCCCAGTCAAGCAATGCTGCGAGAAATTTAAAAAGAAAACAATCACTATAAACTTGCATCACTCATAAGGCTCCCAATTTATGTTTGTATTGGTGTAACATGTCATTGAAAATTAGGGTTGGGCAGGCATTTTTTTCGTTATTTTTAAAATGTTGAAAATATATATACTACAAAATACTAAATTTGATCTCACAGAGTCAAATAAATCACAAAATATCATGTGGTGAATAAAGTGAAAACATGTGGTTGGCGGTACCACATTTTATACATACATACACCCCTACATACTGTTATACTGTACACAGCGCCCTACTGGGCATTAACGGTAGCTAGTGCCCCTGAAACCTAGGGACATGAGTTTTGTATTATATTATGTCATTCATGCATATCAGGGAACTCAAGTATATACCTTACATAACGTTACAAAATACAGTGGGTCGTACGCATGACTTATCAAAATGGGCCCCGTCGTCTCTGTCTATGGTGTCTGGTGACTTCCATCGAATCTAGATGACTTTGCGGATGTGTCATTTTTTTACTTTTTTTATCTTTTGTGTTTATTATCTCTTCACATACATAAATATTATTTTCCTACATACATTTTCACATATTTATAATTTTCAATATTTTTACAATATTTTCACATAATATTCACATTATAAAACGAGATTACCATTATAAGACGGATAGTGGTCAATACCATGTTGGGTAGAGCTTTATATCAAATAAAAACACTTTTTACTTATTTGGTAGCGAACTACCAAATATAAAAAAAAAAAAATTATTTGATAATATTCATATTACATGATTTTCAATATTTTCGCATATTACATGTTTTCAATATTTTCATATTACATGTTTTCAATATTTTCATATTACATGTTTTCATTATTTTCATATTTGATTTTTGGATAAATATCAAATCAAACAATCAAAAAACTACATCGTAGACCTGAGTCTGCATTCTACATTTCTTCACTCATACATAAATAACATTATAATTATTGGTTTCATACATAATTTTTCCGATATTATATCACGTTATGTATCCTTTTACACAGTTATTTGTATATTATCTAATTTTGTAAATTCGTATGTAATTTTAATATAAGTTTTACATCAAATCATCAACATGTTTATAATATTGAATTTGTATCAATATACATGTGCATCATACAAATATCTTTGATATGCAGCTACATATTTTATAATTTTTATAATTACATTTATATCATTTACATTCCATAAATCGCTGATTAGCAGCTCAAACAATAATAAGCTGATTAAATGTGGGCGTTTTCCTTAACGGAACTTGCTGATAACTAATTTACCAACACTTAATTATTTTATTCCTTTATTCCTTATTATTGTTTGTGTCTTCATCTTCTAAATTATAACCAAATAATACATCTGTAACTGATACTTTAATTAATCTATTGTATTGTTGCGGATGTGCCATTGATTGAGGTTTGTTCTCCTTGCAGATAATTTTAGCATTAGGCCAGTTAATTACATGGTTCTTTTGTACAGCATGTTCACGAATGGCAGACTTACTATACTCTGTCTCTGAATGTTTCCTATTCTGCTGAGTGAATTTTTTTTTCAGAGGTAATTTTCTCTGACCCACTGATCACCGTAAGGCAAAAAATAAAAATAAAGTTGACTTGCCCTTTCCGACCGACCCAAATTTTCGGAAAAGTAAAAAAAAAAATTGAAATAAAAAAAGATGAAAACAAGTTTTTGGGTAATATCTGCTTGTTTAAAAATCAAAAAATCAAAACAAAAATTAAATTAAAAAAACATATCAAAAAAACATGTTTTTTGTGTAGTTTCTCCCTTTTGAAATTAAAAAATAAAATAAATAATCTGACCGTCCGACCCATACTATGAAAGGGCAAGTCAACTCTTTTTTGTTGTTGGCCTAACTGCACTCTCAAGCGGAAGCAGCACAAGTCAGAAGAGGTCATTCTGATGAAGTATGTAGACTATAACACACGAAACTTAAATTGTGAGTAAAATTTATTTGGTTTTGAAAAACGAAAATCTTAATTATTTGTGCATGCAAATCCGATCTATTTGTTCAAAAATCGACTATTTATTACCTGTATTTCACCAACTGAAATTTATTTAGTTTTGAAAAATGAAAATCTTAATTATTTGTTCATGCAAATCTGATCTATTTGTTCAAAGATATACTATTTATTACCTGTATTACACCAACTGAAATTAAGTTTAAGTTTTGAAAACTGAAAATCTTAATTATTTGTTCATTTAAATCCGATCTATTTTTTAAAAGATATATTAATTATTACCTGTATTTCCCCAACAGATGATAAAAGTCCAGCACCATAAGCTTTCATGCCACTCTGCTCTTGGCACATCCCAAACTCAACTGTGAACCAGTAAACCTGATCAAAGTAATAATTAACATCAGAATTTAGTATCTTACTCTTATAGTCGTCGTCAGAATACTTCGGCACTTTTTTCTGTGACAACAGCGTACAGCGTAAACACGGAAGAGCGTTGTAGAACAGCGGCGCAACAGCGTTATCTTTGAGCAGTTCGACGCGTCGCGGCCCAGGCTAATCCGATTGGCCACGCCCGTATCTATGGGTCATGAATGTCCCCGTCCACACGCTCTTAATTCAAGACGCGTGCGTTGGCGGTTTTAAAAACTGCCGAAGTATTCTGACGATGACTATAACGCTTTCCACGCGGCACGCATCTGCAGGCGACATTCCAAAACTTCACAAAAGGTTTAAAAAAAGAAAATCAAAATTATTAAATTTTATTACCATATTTAGAATTACCATGTGAAATACATTAATATAAGTACAAACATGCGTAGTATTGGTTCAGTAATTCATGAGATGGGACTTGGGAAAGGTTTTTAAAAAATCTGTTTTGAAATTGTAAAACTATATAGATGCATGATAGTGTTAAAAAATCACTATTGAAAGTGCTCAGACAAAAGAGGAAACATTTAAACAGGAAACCTGGAAAATATCAATTATGAGAGACACCTTGATTGAAACTAGCAGTGAAGCAGTCACTGGAGGTAAATACTGATGGGACAGTGAATTGTTCAGAATCTGGTGACTATAGTCTATTTATCCATCATGAGACAGTGATGTAACTGCATATTTTACTAAGGCCAAATTAAATTAATTGTTTGTCTCAAAGCTCCTCTCCTGTTGTAAAACTAATGCGGAATGCGTTTTTTTTCTTCATTTTTTCATTTTTTTTAAATATAAAATATTGAAATCCTTGTAAAAGTGAACTTTTGTATTTAAGATGATGGGATCAATGAAAATCTGAAAAATCGGTGAAATTTTGGATTTTTTGTTGTTGTTGAAAAAAATAAAATAAAATTCTAATGCGCACCCATAAACTAACGCGCGCGGGAGCTTTGAGACAAACAATTAATTTAATTTGGCCTAATTGAAGCATTAAAGTTGAAAGACGGAAGATACATACGTGCATGTGCGTAAATGCTGCGCCTGTAAAGTTACGTCACTGTCCAGATGAAGACAAATAGAGTATAGCAGGGTCTTCAATAATAAGAATGCACATGACATTAACAGAGTGAAAGTATAAAAGTGATTAACCATTAGCCTTATTAAATAATGGTGGTAACAATAGGAGGGCAGTATTTAAAATGGGTATATTCAATAGCAGAGGGCAGGGATAGCACTAGATCAAAAATGTGAGAGGTCCCATGAAATTTTTCAGGACCCCGTAGGACTTCAAAAAACAAATTTAAGGGGTCCCCCAAGAAATTGAGGGGTCCTGAAGTTTGGGTATTTGAAAATTTTACTTTTTTACGGACAGTTTAATGAATTTATATTGTGAGCAAAGGATGGACATGTAATTTACAGAATTGATTAAGGTTTCCATTTACATACATCGTCAAATTTAAGGGGTCCCTTCAATTTTGATCGGGACCCGTAAGTCTCTCCAATTTGAAACCTGACATGTCACTAATAGAAAGTGAGAGGTCTAGGACGCGCAAACGCGTCAGAATGCGACCCCTGGTAGAGGGCGTACATTGGTTTGGGTAAAACATGGGAAAGAATGTGCAGTTAGGTGTGCTAATATCCCCATACCTCTAAAAGGCTTATACAGCATGAGCATTAATTGATATGCTCTTTATGAACTAAACTATTTAGTATACACAGAGTAAATTGATGTTTTCTTATGGTATGTCCGTTATGTACTTACAGTAGACAACTTGTCAATGTACTCGTCTGGAGCGCCGAGTGACGCAAGACCAATCTCCTGTAAGAAAACAGAGAAAACAGAACAACATGATAAACGATAACTACTCATCTCATCCCCTAGTGACTCACCCCTAGTGACTCACCCATAGTGACCCACTCAATCAAATAGGACTATACAATCATTGTAAAAGAACAGCCAATCTAATCTAACGTTATCGTGTACACACTGTTGAATGTAGCATATCGAAATAAGGCATTTTTATACCACTTATAGATTGCGATATGGTTTACATCGCATGATGCAACAGGCATGGGGATTCATTTCACACAATTCAGGTGTAAACAATAAACAATAATCTCTTACACAGATCTTAAAAAAGCACTATTACATTTGTTTCATAGGCACATGTGGAATCTGATCATTCTCATGTTTCGGAGGTGGTCTGTGATGACTCAGAGTCATCAGTTATATTTTCAGAAAACATCCGATTTGAATTTGAAATTGTCTATGGTCCTTGGCATTAATTTAGACATGACATGTGCAGTTAGCCTGAAACAAGATGGTTCATAGAACTCCGTGATATTTTTGTTTCGGAAATATTTTTTTCCATGTCCCTCTATTTGGTCTTGTTCATTTTTTTTTTAAATGGCAGCACTTTATGAAGGGGTTGTAATGGGGAGTCAATGGTTTACTAACCTGGGAGAACTCAGTAAAGTCTGGGTTGGCTAGCAAAGCTGCTTGGCCCAGTAGTTCATGTGAAGGGGTTGTAATGGGAAGTCAATGGTTTACTAACCTGAGAGAACTCAGCAAAGTCTGAGTTGGCTAGCAGGGCTGCATGGCCCAATAGTTCATGACACAGGTCACTGAAAATATATATTTACATAAACTCATAAATATTTTAAATATAAGAATAAGGTTTTAGATAATGCAATCCGCAAAAAGACAGATACAAATACTCTTTTTTTTTCTTCTTCTTTTTGTTGATGCCGGCGCACCAACTATTTATTTACATTTGTCATACAGGAAACAATAATATATATAATTATGAACATTTAGTTTTAATATTCTCTAAATAATAAAGTACAGTATTTAATTATTGTCTTTCCACCTTTTATATAAACCCCATTTTTTATTGTGTTTATATAATCTTCCCTTTCCAATGGCAATATGATTTTCTACTTGGAACATAAAATGAACTAAGCCCTTAAACACTTGAAAAATCAACCGTAAACCTGCACATCTTTTTCTATATACGTACAGTTTCCCCAATAATATAATATAATTTAGTAAAGGGTCCGGATCAAAAGTATTGTATCCAAACATTATTGAAAATTTTGTTAAACTGAGATCAATTCCAAAAATGATATTTAAAAAGATCTCAACACTAGTCCAATACAAATACTCTTAACACGTTTAGGTCTCTAGAGAGGGAAGCAAGATTTCTATAGTTCAATCAGTTCCATATTGGTGAAACCTGTTTACAGCAGCGAATGAATTCAGAGGGTACGCATGACGCATTATGGCGTGCAATGTTGCAGTGACATTGTATGCATGACGCTTGTCTATGCCAAAGTCATGCTTATACTCTTGGATTACTTTTGCTGGCGGATACATAAAAAACGACTATTTCTCGCCAATTTGGAACTGATTGAACTATCTTTACTGAATCCAAACGTGTGGAATTCCAAGAGAACTAAGCATGCGCATTTGTGTCCATCAACAACAGAAAACTACCTAATTGATCAATTCAACGTGGAACGATCATCATGCTGCGGCCAGCTGCGCTGTGGGAGGCCAAGTTTCGCGCCCTGTTGCTTAACATGATGTCTGGCGTAAATTAGATAATGTTTATTCATGAGCTAATGCCCACACTTTTGGAACTACATGTTTTCACTCCTCACATTGAGCATCCTCTCAGGGGTTGTGTGTAAATAGTAAAGACTGTAACGATTCAGTGATCATAAACCTCCTAACGCCCTGAGTACTGGATTTTCATGTGAATGCTATTAAGGTCACTCAAGTGCCATCATTGTGAATCACAAAAAGCTATGGCAATGAGGATTGAGGATAACGGTTATTGGACTCTAACACCAGCGATTCCCCCTGAGGTGATGAAAAAGCCAAACCCTGTTCTATGGGCAAACAGACCTCTCAATTAGGGTCGGTTGGTCGGGCGTTTCAAAAGCGTCATGAAAAGTTTAGTGAATTATACACAATATTGTTTACAGATTTGTCAAAAACATGTTTGGTTTTTGTAATTTGAAAAAATTAATGGGTTGGTCGGGCCCGTAAAACAGGGTTCTTTTGTCCCCTGATAGTTTGATTCCCAAAAGCACTCCTTGGGAAAAGGATTAACATGTTAACACTTTCCATGTGGCTATTCATTTACCATATATACAAGACAGATTTTCCCCAACTTTCATAGTCTATCTCAAGGATTACTACACCAATACTAGACATGGTTGTACTTTATTCAATGCATTTCTCATGAAGATTCCAAATATGGTATTCAAAAATTTAGATATTTTTGAAACATTTTGTGACATTTGGAATGTCGTCTGCAGACGCCTGCCATGTGGAAAGTGTTAAAGCCCCCCTTTGTGTAGGATTAGCCATTTTTTTCACTGGAAAACTACTTACGGTTCTGGTGTATAGAAAGGGCTGCTGCTGTGTCTAAGGTACTGTGTTGCAGGGAAAACACGGAATGCTAAGGCAGAGAGGAAGTCACGAGAAGATAATAGGGCTGATACTGGGCGTAGACGAAATCCAGTGCGTTCTACAAACAGGGTAGTAAAATATGTAGAATAGTACAATGTCATGAATACACACAGAAACTACAAATTGATACAATTGAACAAATGTATTAGACATGTTTTTAATGTTATTGTTTTCTATAATTAAGAGTTTACAAGTACTTACATGATGGCCCTTTTGATGAAACGCTAACAACGCTTTATACATAAACTGGGTGATTACAGATGTTCACAATTTGCGATGACATGCTTTCTTTCATAACACTTCCTCTTAATAAAATTTGACACTTTTTCCATCTGCGTATCGTTGTTGTCACTCAGGTCCCATTCCTTGCACAGGTCCGGGAAGTTTTAGTTGATCATGGCCTTTATTGGGTTATGCGTATTTGCCAATACCTAAGATTTGTGAACTTGGATTTTTTTTGCAACTGGCAATAGTATGCATTCCTTTATCATATCACTTACTCCTTATAAAATTTGAAACCTGTTCCATCTGCGGAATGTTGTCGTCATGCAGGTCACATTCCTTGCACAGGTCTGGGAAGAGTTCATTGAACTCTTTGCAAGCGTTGGTTGGGTAATGCTTCTTTAGTTTAGTGATGATGGCATTCCAGGTTTGGATTTCTTCTGGTGTGTAGTCAATAGCTGGAATGGGTTTATCGCTGTAGTAACAAAATAATAAAGGGTTTTTGATAAAAATTGATCAAAAGTGGGATATAAAACAAAAGAGGGGTGTGGCTGTACAACTCTTCCAGACTTGCCCAACTGCTGACATGAATAGTCTTAACAATTTATTAAGTATTGGATCAAGCAGGTGGTATGGGTGTTGGTGTAGGTGTGGAGCAAATATTTTGGAGGCATCAAAATATATCCGCCAGTAGTTTGATTACATTAATGCCCCTACCACCTATCGGAAATGTGTAAGAGGGAGTGGAAATGTGTGAGAGGGATTGCAGATGCCTATATCACTGCCCTACCCCTAATCACTTATCTTCTATATGTTTTTGATCGCACTGGTCTCAAAGTGTTACTTACCAAGTATAGGTTGGGTCCATGCGTCCCTCTATATGGCCGCCATCTTTAAAAATGGCAGACCAAAAAGAGGACTGGAAAAGAACACCACGGTGAAAATGTGCGCGGTTTTCTCGTGGAATTCCACATGTATTTAGCATATATTAATATGCATACCAATACCAAGCATGCGCATTTGTACACAGCAACAACAGAAATACCACCCGATTGGTCCATCAAAGGCAGTGCATCGAATGATTGTCACGCTCCGCTACGGGAGGCAAATCGTGCACCCTATCGCGCAACTACCAGTGCACTGTGGCGTGACTGGTGCGTGGAAAGCTCATGTATATTCAGCAGTTTAACAGCACACACTTTTGGAACTGGCATGTATTTTTTTCAGTCTTCACATTTGAGCACCCTCGCAGGGGCCGTATGTAAAATAGGGAAGACATGAAGGATCGAGTCTACTTACAAAGTATAGTTCAATGCATTGTGTGCACATGTCTTCCTATGGGCCTGGTACACTGGGTCCTTGTAGCCCTGCAAATACAAACATGAATATTGTTACCTGATCTCACATACAGTGAAATGCCACTAAATTGGCAATGTCACATGTCATTAACAGCAACTATAATTGCATCATCTCTTGATGTACCAACAATCATATCTTCAAATATATCTACTCAATTTTTATGAATAAGGTACCTACAAACATATTATTACATAGCACAGAATGGAAACAAAATAGGACATTTAAATGGGGATGACAGTAATTTGAGTAAATTTGAGTAAAAATAAAATTATTCAAATCTTTTGTTGGCGGGATATTCAAATGTGAACATGAAATGTGTGTAATTTCAATTAAAATTAACTATACTTGTGGACAAACAAGTAAATTGGGTTGTGCAGCAAAAAGGTTCACTGAAGACAAACGAAAAATGCGATTGACTTCATATTTCCACAGTTAGGAACAAACATATCATTCTTGCAATGTTTAAAAAGTGTCAGACTTCAACTTGGTTTTGAAAACAAGATGGCTTCTTTCCACTATTGCAGTTTTATTTTGACTCACCCTATACTTATTCACTGCTGTGGAAGGCTCACCGACTTGAAACTTTACTGAACTATTATAGCATTAGCACACGGTTGTTGTGGTATTCTTGGGTATTTGGCATGTTACGGTAAATTCGTGGCAAAGATATTTTTCCAAGAATTTTGACATAATAATAGCACCTGGTTATAACACTTTTGGTATATGTTTGGATACTTACTGGGTGACTTGGCTCTAATTCCGAATAGAGGACTTTGCCTAGACATGGGTTGAGCTCATCAAGCGTCTTTGGAAACCAGGGCACTGCAATGGAATCATAATAATGACAGGTTGAGTCAGAAGGATTGGCACCCATACCCATGTTTGCAGATTGCTCTCGCCAAATTTAATTATTGGAAAATTAGACCGACTCTACACCACTGGCATTATGATAAGTGATGCATCAACTACCAACTCTTCACTGTGCCTCTGAATGGCCTTGATGTATGACTTCCACAATTATTTCAAGTACTTATCACATCTCTTAAAGGTAGATGACCCGATCACATTTTCGTAACACATAATTATTTCAAACATACGGAGATTTTCATATCATATGAAAGCTCGTATTTTTCTCATCATCATACTGAAATTTGGTGGCCTAAATCGGTATAATTACGGAGAAATCGATGAAATAACGTCGAATTACCGCGAATGGTGGTAACCACCGATATAGTTTGTGTACTACTCAATGGGTACAGTTCACAGCATCTTGTGCGTCTAAAATAAGAACCATTAGAGCTATGCAACTCAAACTTTGGAACACGACTTATTTAAGGATGACCTTTCATGTAGAATAGAAAACTTCAAGTTGAAAATCGGAATGTGATCGGGTCATCTACCTTTAAAACACATTGTTTTTGTTTTTTGAAGTGATACCCAATAAATGTGATCTTCTTTAGAATAAAATCAAACATAGTTTTGTAATTCTTGCCTACAATTGATGTTACAGGCCATATTTACCTTTTTGTTCTTGCAACACAGTGACACTGATCATCTGTGCCTTCAATGCCTCCACCAATGGGGTGATGTGCTGATCTCCCGTCTTGGCAACGGTTACCAGGAACTCCAAGATGGCGTGGTCAGCTTTGGAAGGACGAGACTCAATTTGAGACAACCTCAAGTTGTGTTCCTGTACAGACATATTCAAGGGGATTTAGTGACAAAAAGGGTTTAATGTGTACCAGGAGTTTAGGCAGCCAGCAGCAGTGGTGTAGCCAGAAAGGGGGGGGGGGGGCAAAGGGGGCGACTGCCCCCCCCCCCCCCCCCCCCCCCCCCAATATTGACTGTCCTGTCGGTTGAGATTGGCACTGTCGGTTCATTTGACAAGAGGAATCATGGAATTATGATATGTAACCTGCGCTAAGCGTGCGCGTTCTCATCTAAATGTAACAATTCATTTGATTAAAACGCAGGTACGCAGCTATCGCAATTATTCATGAAGTAATGAATTACCTTTATCGCTTGTGAAGCATGGGCCAATGCGGTGACAGAATCCTTGGCGCTAAACATAATGTTGACATTGGTCACGTCTGACTGTGTCTTCTGCTTCTTTGTGACCGGTCCATTACTATCCGCTCCAGCGTTGTCTCCAGTGTAAGACTGTATGGTCAATGTGACAATCAAATCAAATGAAGAGTACCATATTTTATTACTTGGATCATGGTTAGCATTAAAGCCCAAAAGTCAGAGGTCTGTTTGCATGCACCCTCAAGCATGCAAAAAAAAGGAGGGGAAAATAAATTTTCGGGGGTGAATTTTTTTCTTTCTTTTTTCGATATAGCGACCATTCAGGGCGAATAGCCCCCTCACCTTTGCCACACAACTTACCCTACAACTAAATCTATGGTTTGCATTTGCAACCAAGATGAAGAGTGTGGCACTTCAGTAAGTTCATAAGGCTACAAATAATAATAATAATAATAATAATGGTAATTTATAAAGCGCCGGTATACAACAGATTCATGAGAGATACACTAGATGGATACGAGAATCCATCTGGATTAGAAGAAGAGGGGAAATATCCATGAACAATAACGGGAGCAGGGCTTATCAACTTTGTCATGCATATGATCAGCTGATCCAGAAATCTTCTAGAAATACCGGCTGTGATCATGGATCTAAAACATCATCATTCCTGAAGAACCAACCAGAGAAGTCGGTTGTGAAACGTCGATAAATAGTGACTAGTGAGTAAATTTGGATTTGTTAAAAGAAAATTCCAATTCTTTCATAGATTCATGCAACCTTTAATAAACTTCTGACCCTGCACAACTGTGCAACATACCAACATCCCTTGTTACACTCAATAAACTATGGTAAGTACCTTTTATTTTATAACAATACGAGAGGGTATCATTAAGTTTTAGAAATCACCCAGAAGTGAAGGTATTCCAAAAACAGCAATAAATAGTTTAAAGTTTTGACAGAAAGGGGTCAAAGGTCATTACAAACAAGCTTAGTGACAATAAACTTATGGGTAACATGGGGTGTGCACAGATTGACCTCTAATGACCCCTACATGACCTTTGACCCTTTGTGTCAACACTTTAAACTATTTATTGCTGTTTTGGGAATAACACAATCTGAGGCAATCTGAAAATAAATCAATGGCGGTCAATCTGAGGATCTCTACAATGTGGACAGGTAATAAATAGTGGGAGAAATGTGTAACTTTGCACAGGGACTATGTAAAGATGTCTGAAGGATCACATAACAAAATGAAAATTCTAGCTCCTTCACTTCTGGGTGATTTCTAAAACTTTTTGATACCTCCTCGTATGTATCAACTGGTCTAGATATCAATCTTTCTTTCAAACAGTTTTTTTTGCTGAGTGATGAGGCAACTTTTTCATTATTCATTATTTGATCAGATCTCATTATTGACATGTAAAGGCATGTTTGATCAACCCATACGGGGGCTGCACGAAAGGTATTTACAATAGAAAGTCCTGCTTCTGAGCCAGGCTCAGAAGCAGTTCCCAGTTCTATCGTTTACAAAGTGAAAAATATGTTTGAAATTACTAAAACTTGCTTTTTGATATATAATAATTCGTTGGCAATCTTGAAATTTTGACGTGTGTGAAAAAAAGTGATGCAGGCGAGTAACAGGAAACTTTCTGGCGCCTAATCAATATTTGTTACTGGAAAACAATAAAAATAATGTGTAGTATTATGTGATATATTATGCTGGCAACTCATTAAATTCAAATACAATACAGGAGGAATAAATAGGATTTTTGAATGTTACTTTTGCCATGCTTTAAAGACAAAATAAAAATAAAAACATGTTTAGCATCTTGACTTTTTCCAAAAAAAGGAAGGAGGAGGCCCTTTTTATTCTTTATTTTTCCCCACTTTAAGTGCAAAATTGCCCTAATTAGCGATAAACTTTGTGAATCTAAAAAAGGAGGAGGCTCTTTATAATCTGTTTTATTTCATGGTTCTGAGGGGTTGGTCACTACAAAACTTGTTTAAAACACATTAAGGAAGATACAAACTTGTTACAAACATCTTAAACTTTGAAAAATCTAAAGAAAAAGGTTATGACTGAAATAAAAAGAAGAAAAAAAGAAAATTGAAGTGGCCTCAAAAAAGGAAGCGGGATGGGACGCTAAACAGGTTTTTTAAATTTCATTTTTCCTAAAAGTTATTTATAAGTCAATTTTGGAAATTCCTAAAAATAAAGTTCATATCAAAAGTTAGGATTGAACTTACCAACATCTTCTCTCGCAGTTGAGTGCCCCAATCAGTCTAAAAAAAGAAGCAGGATTCAACATTTACATTTGTACTTAATAACATTGTATTGAATTCATGAATAAATATTATGGAGCAGAAAATAGAAATATAGCCTAGGCGACCACACCTTGCAGTAGACTCGATCCTTCATGTCTTCCCTATTTTACACACAGCCCCTGCGAGGGTGCTCAAATGTGAAGAAAAATGTGATTTTTTTTAAACCTCCAAAATCATGAAAATTACATTTTTGGTAAACAATTCACCTTTTTTTGCACTTTTTGGTCTATAATTCAAAAAATAAATAAGATATTAAAAATTAAAAAAAATGTTTCCAAGGGAATATTATCAGGGTTATATGGGTTTTATCCTTTAGAACAATGTACATCTAAAATTGTTCGTTGTAGATTGATTACTGACATTTCTGTCAAACCAATTTGCCAAATTTTCTGGGAAAGAAAATTTCCAAATTATAATTTCGTATGGGAGACCATTTGGAAAAACGTACCGTCCCACGCCAATGAAGCAAGGCTTATAGTTCTTTAAACTGGAAAATCTTAAGTAATATATATCCTACAAATATTCTTTTAGAAAAAATGGGAATAGCAAGGAGCAATATGTGTGAAAAATGCAACGAGAAAGATTATTTAGAACACTTCTTTTTTAACTGCAAAATAATTAGAAAGATATGGTCAGAAATAAACAAAATGGTTACTAGGGAAACAGGGAAAACAATTAATATATCTCTTACTGATGCCATGTTTGGGTTTTGTAAAGGAAACGATAAAGAAAACAAGTATATAAATAGACTAATTGTAATTGCAAAGATTTGCATAAGTAAATACAAATATGGGAAACACCCAAATTTGATATTTTTATTTGAAAAAGAATTGAATATAAGAAAATGGTTAAAGTTATAAAGGCTTGCAATATTGTGTGTTGAATAGTTTAGACTATGAAATGTAGAAATGTTTAAAGTGATTTTTGACAATTTTGAAGCAAATTAAGTACACGTAATATGCCATAACATGATATGTTATAAAGAATTATGTTAGATATGTTTGTTTTTGTTGTTTTGATATGTTTCCATGTGAAATGTAAAAGTGCACTATCATTATGAAGACACAAACTATATGTAAACCCGAAGGTGACTGTTTAATTTGATTGTTTGTTTACTCAAACTTAGTCTTAAACGCAAAACTTATATGCGCTCGGATGATTTAATTACTTATATTTGAAATTTAAGTAAGTAAATCTTAAGCTTTGTTTTATATATTTGAAAATAGAAGAAAAAAACACCCCAGAAAAAAACAAAACAAAAAAACCAAAAAACCCCCCAATAACACCAAAACAGTTATATGACTTCTTTTTCTGTTGTTGGTATACTCATAATTTTATTTTATTTTTGGACAAGATTTGAAATATCAGTATTTTGAGAGGATTATTTATATAGAAAAGTAAAATTCTAAATGATATGGCTATTTTGAGAAAAAAAGAAATTAAAAAATAATAATAATAATAATAATAATAATAATAATAATATTAATAATTCAGTTATGTTTTACAAAATAAGAGATTATTAAATTTATATATGTTTTGAATTTATTAATCTTTAAAAATATATATTTGTTATAGCAAACATGGATTAATATCGGTATTTATGAATATATGTATTGTAGTGTGATCATGCTATGCAAAAGGTGTGAATGATAGAAAATAATTTTTAAAGAAAAAAATATATAGGGCCTATTATATATACAACAATCTAAACATGATGCTCTGTATTATGATTATCAAATTATCAGATTATCAAATGTAAACATGACTTGTAAGCAATGATATGTTGAAATAAACATGCTGAAAAGCATATGAAAATGTGTTATACATGTTATTGATATGAAATGTAAACATGCCGAAAACATGAAAAAGTGTAAACATGCTGAAAAGCAGATGAAAATGTGTACACATGCTGAAAAGCATATGAAAATGTGAATGAAAAGCATATACAAATGTGTTATGCAATGCAAACACGATGAAAAGCATATGAAAATGTGTTATGTATGTTATTGATATGAAATAATGAAACTATGAAAATGTGTAAAAAAACATGCTATATATATGATATGCAATGTAAAGATGCTGAAAAGCGTATACAAATATGTTATGTAATGATATGCAACGTACACATGAAAAGCATATGAAAATGTGTTATACATGTAATTGAAAATGTGTTATACATGTAATTGATATGAAATGTAAACATGTAAACTTGCCGAAAAGCATATGAAAATGTGTAAACATGCCAAAAAGCATATGAAAATGTGTACACATGCTGAAAAGCATATGAAAATGTGCTATACATATACAATGTAAACATAATGTAATGATATACAATGTAAACATGAAAGCACATAAAAATGTGTTATACGTGTAATTGATATGAAAATGTGTAAACATGCTGAAAAGCATATGAAAATGTGTTATGTAATGATATGCAATGAAAACACGATGAAAAAAACATGTGGATGAGTTACACATGTATTTGATATGAAATGTAAACATGAAATGTGAAAGTTATGTGAACATGAATGTAAACATGCCGAAAAGCATATGAAAATGCAAAAATGCTTAAAAGTATATGAAAATGTGCTAAACATGTATCGATAATGTAATGTAAACATGATGAAACTATGTGAAATGTGAAAATTATGATAGTGATACAAATAAAAGATAAAAAAATCAGGGTTATAAAATAATAAAACTAGTATGAGAAAATTTGACGAAATATATTTTGAGTTATCTTTGCAGAACCTAAAATGGGTCAAAAAATGTGTTTTTTATCATTTTCTCCAAAATAGTCAATTTCATGTTCATGGTTGGATTCATTGTACCCTTTCCTTCAAGAAAATGTATATTTTTATATAGATTAAATGAATAATGAAGAAGTTACGGCAGTTATACAGAGGCTGTACCTGAGAGTCCACACCCCCCTTAAAATGACCAAAATATTAAGAATTATACTTTTTGGATTAAATTTGGCACCTTCTGTTGTGGACGTACACTTCCCAAAAGCTACTACTTTTAACCACTCCGTGGCAATGTTTGAAACAAGTAAGTATTTTTCTAAAGCCAATGATTTATAACTTATTTTGTTCTGTATCTGTTTACATTTTTAATACATGGTCTCTTGAAGTGTTGCGGACGTACATCTGTAAATTATTTCACAGATGTACGTCCGCAACATAAATGTATGTCCGCAACGATAAACATTGGTCAATTCCAACTTAAAGATAAAGGTTCTGATAGTTTTCTCTGTTTGTTTTCTTAAGGTTGGTCCCTCTTACAAACAAAACAATATCAATTTTTATTACAGACCTGAACACTTCAGAGAATTTTTGATAGGAATACAGGTATACTGAAAAATATCTCTTTCTCTGAATACGTCCGCAACGGAGGGTTTCACACCATATCCCATAACCGAAAATGGTACAGGAGAGGAATTTTCAGGTTTTATACCCCTACTAGAGATCTACTTGAAAGCCAGGTGTTAAAAATCAAGCAACTGGTATAGTTTAGATTTTGCAAGCCCTCAAAGTGTCTGAAATGACGTACGTCCGCAACTACGGAATTGCCCATTTCAAGGACAAGATCAAGATACACATTTCAGACACTTTTCTTCAGTTTCTGCAAGAGTAATGTATTAAAACAAAACAAAATAATTACATTGTAACCATTTCAGTACTTAGTAATATATACAGGGTGTTCCAAAAGTCTATGCACGTTTTTGAAGAGTCATATCTCATAAAATATAAATCATATGGTATAAATTTAACCATATTTTGATAGACGAGATTTGGGAAATTAATTTGATACCAAACACAACCCTATTGGTGAACTCACAACATTATAAAACTGGTTGAAAGTCATTGGCCGTGTACCAGACCAACCCATACCAAGTACCACACATTGTTACTTACTCAACAAAAGTTCAGAAAACATTTCAAAGTGAAACGCGCACCAGGAAGAATATCCATTCTGAAGTTGGTGGATACATTTTTGAACACAGGAACATATTCTAAATGGGTAAAACAACCTTCGATGAGGCCTTCAAGCAGCATTAAAATGATCCGCTTTAAGTTTAAATTTTAACATGTTTGACAGCTGTGTGATGTGTGTGTTCACTTTTCTGTTACGTTATTCAATTGTTTAGGTCTGTGTTTTTGCATTAGCACACGTCTCTGTATAGGAAAACATTTAAATTAGATTTCACTATAGAAACGAAAATTATGTGTGATATACTTTTTTGTAGTTTGTTATTATGATGATATCACTGTAATGTAAAATTTTAAATATTACAATTGACGGATCACTTTCCGTGTAACCAACTCTACCCGTATTTTTGTTAATCTCAATAGGTATGGTCCGTATGGATTTATGAACTTTATTCCTCCGAAGTATAAAATTACATTTTTTCAGTAATACATATTTTACTTCTAGGGTGGCATTACAAACAGATGTTACTCCAATGTTTGGTATCATAATTATTTTCCACATCTCCTCTTTCTAAATATGTTTCATATTTTCAATACGACTTATATTTTGTGAAATACAAAGCTTCAAAGTCGTGCATAGACTTTTGGGACACCCTGTATGATGTCATTTTTTCACAAACAGTGATTTTGAAGTTATTCTTGCGGTGAACATCAAAGTTGTGCATAGACTTTTGGGACACCCTGTATGATGTCATTTTTTCACAAAAAGTGATTTTGAAGTTATTCTTGCGGTGAACATTTGTGTCCGTCCGTGATGCCTAAAATTGTCCGTCCGTGACACAAATTGTCAGCCCTCTCTTGTAAAAAAAAGGTCAGCTTTCACCAGCTGTGTATCAGGTAATCAAGTCTTATATCTTAGATAGGCCTACTGTTTAGCCTGAAAAGAATTGTAGAGTAACTAATGTCTTAGATAGAAACAGAAAAAGAGTACATAAAAGTAAAGAACCCTATTTCTATCTTGTCAGTCCGTGACGCAAATGTTTTGTTCATTCTATTTTTAGTAACAAACCACACCTACTAAATTTGTATCAATTTCAATATAGTTGATGATACTCTTCAACATAAAACATAAAACATTTTTGTAAATGTTAGTTAGTTACTTTTTATAGGCAGTTTTTCTCAAATGTTTTAAAAAATGTCCGTCCGTGAAAAACCGATCACCCTCTATACTACTGTTCATGCCTCACTAAACTATAGCCACACCACCCTCTATAGACACATGACGTCGCGAAAATTACATTTTGAAATCAAGATTTTCACATCAAATATAATTGAAATCAATCAATTGCCAGTATTTACAGTTAATCCAAAAGAAGCGCTTCCACACAAAAAATGGCATTTTCTACCCTTCATATCAATTGTTTAACTTAATACCTAAATATTTTGTGTCGCTTCAAAAAAAATTATTGGTTGCGTTTTGCCAGAAAAATGATGAAATTTCAGTCATTTTGTGGAAAGTGGACATTTTGCCAGTATTTACACTATAGTCAATCCAAAAGTAGCGCTTCCACACACAATTACAAAAATCACATGGTATCGATTATCGTTGCGCCGTCCATCACTACAAAAACTTTTTTACAATAGACACAACTTTTGCTTGATGCTGAATGGATGTTTCTGACACACCCCTTGTATTTCATTGGCCACAAGTACTCATTAAAGGTATATTATGTGATCTTTCCAGGGAACGCCCTCAACATCGAAAAAAAAATAGAAAGCAGATTTTCTTGCAGATTTACATTTCTGATCATAAATCATGCATACATTCCAAGTTACAGCGCGATACGATTCTTAATTACTTCAAAATCATGGTTTTAGAGTGAAAATAAACTGTCGGAATCCCGACAGTTTATATTGTTCACTCTAAATTCACTCTAAAACCATGATTTTGAGGTAATTAGGAATCGTATCGCTCTGTAACTTGGAATGTATGTATGATTTATGATCGGAAATGTAAATCTGCAAGAAAATCTACTTTCTAAAAAAAATCATGAATAGAGGGCGCTCTCTGGAAAAGATCACATAATATGCCTTTAAGGCTAGTAGTGGATCCACCAAGATATAGTGCTAGGAGATATCAAGCCTCTCAGTCTCAAAACCAAAAAATGTTCTTCATCTCTTCAACAAGTTTTAGAATTTGCTTAATTCAAACCGGGGGGGGGGGGGGGCACTCAACTTTTTTTGGGGTAGGGGTGTGCCGCACAGGGTCTCAAAAAGGGGGGCTACAGAACTGATCTGATGGCATTTTATGACGAAAAATAGGGTCTTAGGAACTGATTTTTTCAAAAACGTAGGTCTTGAGAACTGGCCTTATAGTTAAATTTTGATTAGCAAGAACGCACATTTTTTGGTTATTTTGGTTTTAGAACGCAAAATTTTCGAAGAATTGGGGGCTTTAGAACGAAAAATGTCGCGATTTTTTAATTTTCAATAACATTAGGGTCTTAAGAACTGATGCAGGCTCAAAAGGGGGGTCATAAGAACTAGCAGCAGAGGGTGAAAAAGGGGGTCTTCAGCGCGGCACATACCTATAAAGCCTATACCCTTTTTCAATGTCAGTGCCCCCCCCTCCCCCGGATTCAAACAGGAAATCAAACTTTTAAAACCTTTCCCCAGCAGATTTTTAGGCAATATCCTCAAATAGGTCTTACATACGGAATAAAGCACACGGCAGCTATCATATTTACAATGTAATTCAAAGGCAAATCAATTGCTGCCTTGTGCTTTATTCTGTATGTAAGACCTATTTGAGGATATTGCCGATTTTTACTCCATTGGAACAATTATTTTGGGTTTCAAACGGCTATATCTTGCCTCACGTCCCGTACGGAATAAACCGTATAGCTACAACGTATCATTGATTGGTTTGAGCATGCGCACTTGAGTTACGGGACGTCTAGCAAGACATTGCCTTTCAAACATGAAAAATAGTAAATTTATTACGCCGTTTGTCTTGGTGGCCATATTTGCCCACTTACTCGGTGTGGGACAATTTGGCCACCTGCTAGAACTGATCTAATAATTGAAAAGCTGGGCAACGGCAAGGCTAAGTAAGCCTAACCTAAACCATGATGAAACCTCCACTCCACACAGTCTTACTTCTTTATTTGAAGCCCCTCTTTGCTGAAATTCCTCCATACTGCTATGTTGGCTCAAAGCTGGACTAGTAGTACATGTAATAGGTCACTTTTCTGCTTTTCTGAACAAGTTTATGATGTACGGTCGCAGTATACGGTGTATTCAATTTACGAAACAATTGATAATCGATGTCAGCCCAGATGGTGCCGGACCGGGTGATTTCTTGCTTTTACACACAATTTATGAACATTTGGGACATCATCATTTTCCCGAAAAATGCTCTTATTTGAGAACCACAGATCGCACAGAGGTATGCTTTGGCAGCGAGGAAGCGAAAATATCGGTTTAAAATGGTGAGGGCGCTGTTTAGGTGCCCGTAGCGAAAAAATTGATCTAGATGGGTCAAGAAAAATCAAGTTTAAAATAAAATTCAACACATATCTAATACATTCATGCGAAATAAAAACTTCCATCATTAAAAAAGGGCCGAAACGCGTGTATTTCAATGGAGGAGTTATTTGGTGGTGTGCCCCTGGTTCGGTCCTGTCATGACTGACAGCTCGTGACCTTACAGATACTACGCCACAGGCACAAATAACGATTTTCAGCAAAGGAGTAACAATCACGGAGCGGGTGTCCCGTAATCAACTTTATTTGGTCAATCCACCGGGAACGAGGTCTCTGCCTCTCTTGTGCTTCCCTTCAATCATGCCTTGCATGATCATCTTCTCAAGGTTATTACCCTTGCGACGTGAAATATGGCCGAAGTAGCTCAGCATTTGGGTGTTGATAGCATGAAGAAGTCGTTTAGACACCCCTATTTCTTCAATAATACTGGCAATTGGTCCTTCTCATTGTCCATACGATACGAAGCATAGGCCTACGTCTCCAACACCACATCTCGAAAAGCAGCCGATTCTGTTTTTGTCAGCTTTGGTTAGGGTCCATGTCTCACAGGCAATGGCATACATGGCATTTGGAAATACAAGGGCTTTGTAACAAGCCTGGTTTTTGTTGCTCTGGTTATTCCTCTGTCAGCCCAGATCATTGCTGATCTAGCCATTGCTAAACGGTGTCTAATCTCTTGGCTGCAACCACCCTCTTTGGTGATTAGGGATCCAAGAAGGTTGAATTTTGAGACCAATTCCACCTCATTACCATCAATTATGAGAGGCTCTCCAACACCATCTGTGCCTATGGACATGATCTTGGTCTTGCTGACATTTAGACGTAGGCCAAGCTGCTCACTCTCCACCTTGAATTTCTTCAGGAGTTCCGCCATCTCTTCCATATTTGTTGCAAACAGGGTGGTGTCATCGGCATAACGTAGATTGTGTATTTGGTATCCACCTATACTGACAGCCCCCATGGCCAATCATCCAATGCACGTCTCATTATAGACTCTGCATAAAAGGTTGAAGAGTGCTGGTGAAAGTATGCACCCTTGACGTACTCCCTGACCTAGAGCAAACCAGTCACTATTTCCTTTCTCAGTGCGAACACAGGCAGCGTGACCATCATACAGATTGCGAATTAGGTGGACGAGGTGGTAACGTAAGGGATTCCCATTTCTTGCAGTGCTGTCCACAATGCCGAATACCTCACACAATCAAAGGCCTTAGCGTAGTCTATGAAGCACATGAAGACCTCCCTCTGGTATTCAAAACATTTTTCCATTATGTGACGTACATTGGCTATCTGATCTCTTGTGCCGTGGCCTTTCCGGAAACCGGCTTGCTCAGCAGGAAGTTCACGTTCAAGATGAGGTCTAAGACGTTCGTTGATGATGTGCAGCAGGATTTTGCTTGCATGTGATATCAGAGCGATGGTACGATGATTTTTACATTCGCTAGCATTCCCTTTCTTTGGAAGTGTTAGGAAAACTGATCTCTTCCAATCCTCTGGCCATACTCTTGACTTCCACACAGTATTGCACAGCTTTTGCATAATAACTGCTACAGAATCATCAGCTTGCTTCAGGCAGGAGCTCACTGGAATATCGTCTAGACCAGGTGCCTTTTGACTTTTTAACTTCTTGATAGCTTCCTGGACCTCTGATAGAAGAATATCAGGCTCATCTTCACCTAGTGGAGGCGGGGGAGACTCCTGTGAGCCATTTATCTCTTCTTGGGACGCATACAGATTTTCACAGTAGTTTTTCCAACGATCCTTGATTTCTTCACTCTCAGTTAAGACCTTTCCTTGCTCGTCCTTGATGATAGCCAATCTAGTTGTCGTTTTTGAGGTGATGTTTTTTATGCATCTAAAGAGCTCTCTGCTGTTTTTGTGAAAACTGTGATCCTCAAGTTCTTGGCATTGCTGTTGGATATGCTTATTGCATCAAGACGCTGCAAATCAAATCTGCAGGGTTTTGGAGCACCTTTGGTCATCTTCAACTTGATTCGAAAATCAGCAATCAGAAGTTGATGGTCACTACCTATATCTGCCCCTGGCAGGGTTTTTGCTATCTTGATAGAAGACTTTCACCTACTGCTAATGAGGATGTAGTCAATCTGGTTTCTTGTGAGGCCGTTTGGAGATATCCAAGTGTACTTCCGTCTCGGGTGTTGTTGGAAAATTGTGTTTGTAATACAATAGTGAGTCTGTTTGCTACACAGAAATCCACGAGTGTACTACCTCTTTCGTTTCTGCTTCCCAAGCCATGCGGGCCCAAGGCCATGGTTTCGTCTTCACTTTGGATGCCTTCTCACCTGTTATCATGATGATATCTCTCTTCGGAATGCCATCAAGGGTTTTTTGCAGTTGGCTGTAAAAACATTCCAGATCTTCATCAGAGGCAGCGGAGGTTGGTGCATATACTTGAATGACTGAGAGGTTAATAGGCCGAGCTTCGAATCTGATGGAGATGATCCTGTCACTGACTGGGTTGTAGCCCAAGACAAACTTTGATATGATTTTACTGGTGATGAAAGCTACACCTTTGCTCTCTCCTTTTTGCTGTTCTAGGTCTGCGCAATTTGCAGATCAAAACCTAGACGCTTCGTATACCGTGTATTTCACTGTCACACAATCGAACCCGGGAATCGAACAACACCCTCTGATACTTCGCCGTGCGAAAACCGCTCCCTTCAGTGAACCGACCAATACAATACAATACTTGTATTTGGTCGGTTCTCGGATGGGAAGTATAAGAGGGTGTTGTTCGATTGTGTGACAGTGAAATTATACAAGGTATATACATAGTCGACTAAACAAAACTAAGCTTTATATGAACTTCAACTCAACAGACGATGGCGCTCTAAACCAGGGGCGGATCCAGGATTTCTCAATAGGGTGGGTGGGGGGGGGGGGGGGGGGGGGGGGCGCCAAAGCAGGGTGGGGCGCCAAAGCAGTAGTCAAAGGGGCGGCAGCACCTTGCGATTATTTTTACACGTTTACGCCATTTTTACACGCTTTTTTAAACACATTTTTACACGTTTTTAACCTTTTCGCCCTGTCAAAAAGGCAGTTTGTTGTTTGCTATTGATATGAATTTGCCCTTCATTCTTGTTTAGCTGGGCTAGTACGTGGACATCTTCGCGCGCAGCGCGTCAAAAAAGTAGCTATTTTTACGTTGATTTATGAACGTTCCGTAAATAATGTGCATACAGGTGAAGCAGGGGTTTGAAGGCGAAGCCCCCAGAAAATTTTGGAAACTAATAAGTGTTTAAACTTTTTTTGACCCCCATCTGTTGGGGTTTTCAAACAACTTTTTGACCCCCTTTGCAGAGTATCAACACTTTTTGGGCCCCCTATAATTATCCAGCCCCCCACCAAAGTATTTATGAACACTCCCTTTTTGTTCTCGTATTATTTGCATGCTAAATTATTCTTATTCTTATTCTTATCATGCTTATGGCCAAAATTGAAGTTGACTTACAAGTCCCGTTTCTAAGTATCCTTCTTTGTCAATGATTGGTATAAACACACTATTGAGTATTGACATGGTTGGTGTTTTCCTACCACAACTTTCATACATACTGAGGCTTTCTCATGAGAACACTAAGCAACATTGAACATTGCACAGAAATATTCATGCATCAAATTTGTGAATATAGCTATTAAAGGTATATTATGTGATCTTTCCAGGGAACGCCCTCAACATCGAAAAAAAAATTGAAAGCAGATTTTCTTGCAGATTTACATTTCTGATCATAAATCATGCATACATTCCAAGTTACAGGGCAATACGATTCTTAATTACTTCAAAATCATGGTTTTAGAGTGAAAATAAACTGTCGGGATTCCGACAGTTTATGTTTTTCACTCTAAATTCACTCTAAAACCATGATTTTGAGGTAATGAGGAATCGTATCGCTCTATAACTTGGAATGTATGTATGATTTATGATCGGAAATATAAATCTGCAAGAAAATCTACTTTCTAAAAAAAAATCATAAATGGAGGGCGCTCTCTGGAAAAGATCACATAATATGCCTTTAATGATATGTGTCAGAATTAAGAGGAATACCAAACTAATCTTTGCTATTGTTTCTTGATAGACGATTTACAATATTTTTGAATGCAAAGTATTGAAATGTAAACCATGTTATTTTCTGGTTTGTATGTGTAAATCCCATTGTACAGACTAGTAAATGACCGCATGGTTTACGCAAATTAGGGCCTATGCTAGTCTTTGGATTAATCTCACATTTTCAGAATAGTATCATTATTATTTGGGCTTTGCATTGACGGTAAATTGGTCATGGTCCAGTGGTTTTGAAAAAGTAAAACACCGCCATGAAACAGAGTCCTATTTTTTGATACACCCTGTATATATAGAGAGACAGGGGCGCGAAGGAAGGACAATTATAGAGGGGAAAAAAAAGAGGGCTTCTATTTCTGTTGCTCACCAAATGAAACAAACTTCAGCGAAATCGGATGAATAAAAAAGTGACAAATGACAGTGAGCCCTTTCTTATCATGCTTATGGACTACACTGTACTAACATTTTGATTATTATAATATTAAATACAGGGTGTCCCATAACAAATGGTACATATGTTCCGTATCACTATAGGCCTACTCTCATTTCAGTATAAATGTTTATAACAGCTCGTATTTGACTTTCACTGAATGCTGTTTGTTCTTACCAATCCAACAATGTTTAATCAATGGCGCATGACATTCATTAACAAAATTTCCACAATGGCCTATTAATGTGACCCCCACTGAATTGCACTTCCTCACCAAATTACACCGTGGTTTTTCCTTAAAGTTCCTCACCAAATACCCCTACTCCCGTCCACACATCTTTGTCACTTCATTATATAAGCCCCACCCTCTCAACTCTGCACTCTGTTCCTGTGCCCCCCTCCCACACTACACCACCCAAAATAGTCATGTCTCAAACCCCCATAGAAATAGAAGGCATGGGAATTCCCAATTTTAAGAATAAAAAGCAACCTAAGAATTCCCTTTTTTGTTGAAGGTATTGCTGGGATTTCCAATTTTTATGACAGTTTTGGTCATACCCCTATAGAAGGCAGCAACATTTTGACATGGGAATTCCCAAAATGTTCGGTAAAAATATGTTTGCCTTCTATGGGGTGTACCATTAATAAATGGAATAGCCCATTACTGACACTGTGCTATAATTATAGTGGTGAATTTTTATAGTTCACTATCTTTTTTATAGTTCGTACCACTTTTGTTTTTATATTTTTTCCTGATGAAGGGTGGTATATCCACTTGAAACGTCGGTCTTTATTAATAATGTTACGTTTTATTTCTGTTGTTTTATTGCACAGCAATTGTATTGCTTGTCCTAGTGCATTTCCGTGTGTATATATATTGTTATTTGTAATTTCTCGCGTTATTCTCCCTCGCCATTGCCTGTTTCCCCACACCCAGTCGGTATATCTTGCTTTTACTCTTAGCATATAAAAGGTTATTTAATTACCTTGAAGATATCAACTCCAAATACGAAATGTTTAAGGGTCAAAAGTACACTCAACAAAGAATTTCTTTTTGGGGCGCGCGCTACGGCGGCGCCTCTTATAAAGGTGAAGAATGACCTTTTGGAAAACAGTATCTTACACTGTATAGGGCCCTACGTCTCACTAGGAAAGGTGACCGCATGTCACAATGCACAAAACCTTTAGCACATACAAATCTGAAATGATTTCTTGACTTTTTGCAATTAAAGTGTTAAACAGGTGTTGACCATGTTCGGCAAACATCATTCTTTGCAAACAGTAATGAATAGAGACAAATACTAATAGCTGCTGTATAGACATTGTGAAACTGTTTGATAACATGCAGCTGTAGTAGTGATTTTGATAAGAAAATATAATCATCAAAATACTAACTAAGCATGGCAGCTATCTCACATATAAGTGTCTTTCATCAATGATGTTTGTTTAAAATAAAACCGATGTTTACATTAACTGGGCCACTCAATAATAACAATTATATTTCTGAAAGAAGATTTTACAATATCCCACAATGCATTACGGGAGCACTAGCCAACTAGAGTTTTTCCCACGATGCACTTAAGAATAAGGAATAAACATCGAAGCTGAACCCATGTTGTAATTGCAATGAAGATGCACGATGATATGATGATCATGATCTCTCTACAATAATCCAAAAAATCCCTTTATTAGCTTCCAATAAAAGACAAATAAAAACCCCCATTATTTTGATTTGTATTTTTATGCATTTTAACTTCAATGAACATCTTGACATTTTGAAAATGGGATTATATGGCAATAGCATAATGTGAAAAATGCTATAACAAAATGCAGGATGGCTTCATCCCCGAATAACTTGATATCGAATATTTTATCCTGGTGGTATATTATTTTTTTAGACAATTTTATATTTATATTATTTACAATCACAAAACTAATCCAAGTTTCCTGGACGCTGTTTACTTTTGTTTTGTCCAATGAATTCATGTAATCCTCAACATGCAAATATAATTTCAGGGCATTGTGATGGAATTATTGAAAAAAAATATGAATGACTCAAGACTCCAAAATAACTCCGAATTAAATTTGAAATTGACTTCTGTGATTTCAATGGTCAAGATGGACGCAAACGCTTGTCTTCACTGTCTTCAGTAGATAGCAACCTGATTTAACCTTCGTAGATAGCAACCTGTCATTAGGTTTGAACTTTTTGAACTTTTTGACGATGTACGCACATCCGTAATTAGAGAATTTACCTGTTTTTTTGTTGTATCCTGGACAAAATATAAGGATGTGGTACATTTCCGTCCTCAAGAAAAACAAGTATCTCTAATTAGCTAGCTAATTGGAATATTATGCCAGCTAATTATTATATACATGATTATGAGTGTGTATACAATACATTCATTATTCTAATTAATTTGATTCATTCATATCATCCCACTTACGAAAATACAAACATGCACAACACATGCGTACAAACATGCACAACACATGCGTACAAACATGCACAACACATGCGTACAACCTAATTTATTAGGTCCTAATTATCAGTATTCAAAAAGGCTTATTAAACCCGTCATATACGTCAATTGGTTCGATCGGTCTGACGTATACATCAAAGATCTAATTTCTAAATGAAAATGTTGTACCGTCATTCGTGCACTGATCATCAGTATGTTCACCCTACAGCAATGCTTCTGGCTAATCTCGCTAATAACATGCAGTTGTCAACAAGGATTTCCCTGGTCTTCATCTTTTGAAAATGAAGGTAAGTACACTACACATTTTCTTTATTGCTACAACTAAATTAACACCTCTAAAGAAGTTCGGACACCCCCACCCCAAATTGCCTATATTTATATATTACGTGATATGTTCATATTTTGTTGCATAAACAATATAATACTCCAGTGCTTAGCTAGCTAAGCCCATTGATATCAAATATTGTAGCAATTATACTTGATTCAGTGCTCGGCCACTTGCTTGTCATGCTTGTGGGGCGGTGTTTGTAAAACACGTACTCGCGTACACGCGTACGTACGTACGTACGATTTATCATTCTGAATTCTCCCTACTACTTGTACCATTTATTATTTGTAATGCAACCTATCGTTTGCTGTGCTCACGGTCCATCCCGTTAACCCGTATAAGGGCACAAGGGACCAGGGACAAGGGACAGACCCGACGTGCGGAGCACCAAAGGGGAATAATTGACACTTATGCACTGCAGTGGGTTTTTAAAAGCTCACGTCGATATCGACATCTCAATCTGAATTTGCAACTATTCTGTCCTCACCACTAATTTTTTCTTCAAAACTCAGTAAAGTTTCACAGTACACCACAATTTTGTCCTCAGGAATAGATAGAGCATAATTATCTGCCACACAGTATTAATGTAGCACTTCATTGAATAGATGAAAGAATAGTTCTTTGAGCACAAATCATTGGCGGAGCCAGGGGGGCCTGGGGGGCACGTGCCCCCCGGGTCCCTGGCACCAAAAAAAAAAAAAAAAGGAGAAGAAAAAGAAAGAAAAAGGAGAAAAGGGAAGAAGGAAAAGAGAAATAGTAGGCCTATAGTAGGGTATAGAGGGTATAGAGTTCTTTATTTGTTACATAGTAAGTTTCCATGCCCCCACCCCTTATTTTGTACGTTCCCGGCACAGATCCCGGCATATCAAGGCAATAATGGCGTAGCCAGAGGGTTAAGAAGGGGCCAACCGCTCCTTCTCCCCTGTCACCCAATTTTGCCATTGTCGGCGCCTCAATTTTGATAAGAGAAATCATAGTTAAATTATGACGTTCAAATACAAAGATAGCATTTTTCGTTGTGTGTGCCCCTTCCCCCAAAAATAAATTCATTGCAAATTAAGAAGATAGTTTGAAGCCAAAATGTACCTCAATCCTAGCAAAACCGGGTAAAATAGCAAAACATTTAACAATAAAAGCAGTGTCATAAGACCAACATATATCTCAAATGTGGCAAATAAGTATAAAGAAGCCAGGGGTTTTCGTAAAAAAAGTAAAAATAAAATGTGACATTTTAATAGAAGCAACAATATATCTCAATCTTGGCAAAATTAATGTAAAGAAGTCAATTTTGCGTGGTTGGTATCTCAATCGCGGCACAATTTATGTAAAAAGCCCCCCCAAAAATTTGACAAAGACAAAAACAAAATGTATCTCGATCATGACAAAATTAATTGTTGAGAAGCCAATATTTTGCGCATTTTGCTCATGTGCCTCGAAATATTTGCTTTAGTTTTTAAGCTTGTACCAGCGAGAATTGGCAAAATATGTAGAATAGCAAACAAAATTGCGCGCTACGCACGCACATGCCCCAAACGATAAGACTTGGGACCAGTCCTTGTGTGAATTCATTTCTTGTTGTCCGTTTCGGGGAGAGCCCGAGGGCCGAACGGGTGGGTGAAGGTTGGGTGGGTGTTTTAGAACCTCAAAATATTTATATTTCTTTTAAGAAGCATAGTGTTATCAGCAAAAAAGTCGCTCAATTATGACAAAATTAGTGTAAAATATGCAATTTTGCGCGCTAAGCTCGCATGAACCTTCAAACATTACATTTAGCTTCATAACAAATTAGTATCAAATGTTGTGCGCTACGCGCTAATGTGACTTCAAACATTAACTTTATCTTTATGAAACTTTTATGAAGGCAAGCCTCAATCATAGCAAACTGTAAAATAGCACATTTTATATAGGTATCTTATTAATAATAATTTCAAAAATATATGATTTTGATTTGCAGCTTTAGTTTTCTTTTAAATTAAGATTTTGATATTCATAAAAAAGAAGATAGAATTACCCAAAAGAAAATGCTTTTATTGCCAGTAATATGTAGCAAATATATAGAATATATTAGTATAAGTATGCTCAACTTCTTTCGTGCATTGATAAAAAACAAAATATTTATTAGAAATGAAGAGGTGGCTTTTCGATAAAATGTTGGTCAAAAGTATGCACCAGATCGCACCAAATGAGTTCCAAAATTGAAGAAAAAAAATCCAATTCTGAGGGGAACATCCCCCCTCCGTCTCCCCCCTGTTCGAGCTTTTGGACCGTTCTATACTTAAAATTTAAATCAAGAATATATCAGTATAATGCTCAACTTCTTTCGTGCTTTGATAAAAAACAAAATATTTATTGGAAATGAAGAGGTGGCTTTTCGATAAAATTTTGGTCAAAGGTATACACCAGATCGCACCAAATGAATTCCAAAAGTGAAATTTTTTCTACTTATGAGGGGGGCACATCCCCCCTCAGACACCCCCCTGTCCGAGCATAGCTCGGAGGGCAGTGCTGCGCACCGCTTGGATGGTACCTTATCAAATTAGGTTTTTGGGGCATCCCATTAACTTTTCTGGATCCGACCCTGAGTGCCCCCCGGATAAAATAATCCTGGCTACGCCTATGCAAATAGTGGTGAATTTGGCACATTGTAATTTAGACCTCCATTCATGTTCAAGAAAGAGCATTGAAATATATTAGCGCTACAAATGTGGTATCGTTGGAAAGATGAAGATATCAGATTGTCATTTAATGTAACACAGTTGTGAATACGGTACATCACGAAACATCTGAAAAACTGATTATTAAAAAGGATTCCGAATTTGTTTGAGGCGTTTATTGTGCCTTCGTTGGTCAATTTAAAAAATATCATATATCACTGTTATGAAGTGAATAATCGAGAGCGACAATAACATGAATAAGTTGTGCTGCGTAGATAGAAGCAGGATTTTAGTTCATAAGCCCAATCGTTACGATTTGTTTGTATATAGGCCTATGCCCCACTTTGGATCCTAATTATAGCATCGCGTAACCATATTGATTCGCTGTTTTCCATAATATTGGCCTTCTCTCAGTCTTAATCAGGTTAAGTGTTTGGTGTGGTCAGATATCATTCCATTCAATCATACGCTGGAAGTAGTAATTCCAAGAAGTATCACAGGTTGTTTGAGAAGCCTTATTAGGCTACTTACTACGACTACGATGTGAAAAAACAATTTACTTGCTATTTTTTCTCTCTAATTAAAGTGGGTGTAATGTTCACCATTCCAATGAAATTAGTGTTCATCAAGTCACTTTATATTTTATTGGTTGTACTGAAATGAAACTATTTTTGCACCTAACTATATTACTCTCTATCCATTTTTTAAATTGTGTGGGTACGATGTAGTGATAGAATTAACAAAATTGCCCAAGTATAGTACACAGTCTATTTACCCATGCTTGAGTGACACATACATGTCTTGTGTTTGGGGATAACGTGATACGTCTATAATGTGACGGGTTCTGTCATGTTTTTGGAGGCGGGGCTACGGCCTTCGCCTCCTCTATCATGTCTATGGGTAGGTAATGACATTTGGGAAAACGACATTTTACATCTTACGTACGGTTTACATGCGACAATAAATCCCTTACGTTTTACGTATGTCACAATACATAAAAACAGATCCTCTCTGTAGCGCATACCTATTACCAACGAGTGTTTCCTGACCTTTTACAATTAAAGCCTGTTAACGCGCGTTTAAACAGGTTTTGTATCAAAAATACAGATATGCTTGGAATTGGGCTACTTTTTGGCGTTGGCTGAGGTTTTTTAGGTGACATTTGTGATGTGGTTTAGCAACACTGCATATCTGATCAATAACAGTTGTTTACACAGCTGCGGTCTATTCCTTGTCTCTAGGAACCAGCAATAATAATATCTTGATTGACTGTGCCTATGACAAAATGCTTTAAAATAATAAACGCTTTTTATTGTTTTAGGAAAGTTTAAAGGCAACTTATGAAAAGAACGTGGCTTTATTGATATAGTTTCCCCTTTGAACGGTGGAAATCGGTTGGGTATTAATAAAGTTACCGAATTCCGATTTTAAAAGATATTGAATCAATCATCAGAATTTTGACGTGACCAACTCGCTATCCATGTTTCTTTATATTTGTGTCTGTTTCTTTAAATTTATATGACCGCCTCTTTTCTTTTTAAAGGAATTTTTATTAAGCATCTTGTTGGAAACAATATTATTTTCAAAATTTAAATATACAGGACTATTGCATATATGAACCTTAGGTGCATGTTCTGATCACTTTGGATTCTTTTTCTTCACATCAACATATTTTGATATTAAAAGAAAACCCATATTTTTCTCATTATTTCTGTAAACTCTTAGATATGTTCCATTTAGACGTTATAGGCCAAAATGCAGTGAATTACCGCCAAAGGTGGTTGACCACCCGGCTAGTTTGTGTGCTACTCAATGTGCTTCTTAAATAAGAACCAATAGAGTTATGCAACTCAAACTTTGGAATATGATTATTTTAAGGATGACCCTTCATGTAGAATAGAAAACATCAAATTGAATATCAGGCCAGAAATCGGAACACCTAACTTTAATTAAACTTTTTCATAAATTATAATGACTTTACGGTTTGTTTATGGTTTTTTAGGTGTAAATGACACAACCAATTTCTAGGCGAGTTTACACCATTTTAATGTATTTTTAGAGCAAGTGTGATGATACACGTTAGATATAAGCCTTGTAGTATTATATAATGATGCATCAGATGCAGAGATAAGAGACTTATCTTATGGTTGAAAATCTGCAAAATAGGATTTTGTTTTCAATATTGAAAATTACTGTGACGGGAGGCAGTTCCGCCTTGGAAACGTAGTCCCGTTCCCATGCCCGGCCTCTATTTAAATATCGAAATTATTCGTCACCCAGCGGAAGACGGACTCCCGTCACTTGATGCGTCGACGTGTAATAAAATGTAAAAATTGACGGCGGAGCGTCACTAAATAGCACGCTCTCAAGCCGAACGCGCTCCTGTTCCGGAACACACTGTTAAATACGTACGAGAATACGACTGGACGGCATTCTCGTACTAAAATGCGGTTTTAGCTCAAAGCCGACGCTAACTAAATTCATGTTTAACATGTTTAAACGCAAGTCTATCTTTGAGACAGGATGTTCAACAATAAACAGGATGAATATCGTCCCTAGAAAAGTCGTTGAGACGTTTCATCGTATGAATTGGTATTTGTTCAATAACCATCGATTCAAATGGGTTACCATAGAAATGAAAGGAATGCATCAAATGTATGTCTATACTCTGTTTGGCCATCTCGAGACAGTGACGTAACTGAACAGGCGCAGCTTTTACGCACGCGTGCGTATCTTCCGCCTTTCAACGCTCGTGTTTGTACGCCAGCGCCGCGAGTATGCGCGCGCGTTATGTGATGCAATTAGTAGAATACGCGGTTACGTCACTGTCTCGAGATGGCCAAACAGAGTATTAGTCTGCGTCTATATAGTTCAACTTGAGGAAATGCACAAAAATGCACCGTGGCGTTGCGAAAAGAAAAATCACGACGTGCACTTGAAAATATTTAGTAAAATGTGAGTTAAACTTCCCCCATACCCATTTTAAAATTAGACGTTTTTCAACGAGTAAGAAGCATGTTTAAGTTAAACATTTTCGAGAATTGCGTTCAGTTAAACGATGTGGTTAACTTCAAAGTTAAACGATGTGGTTAACGTCAAACCCATAACGCTACAAGGCCCGCTTAGCAGCGCTATAAACTGCCCAGATAACATAACAATATTGGCCCAATATTGGCTTACAATATTGGCATAATATTATTTGGCCATTGGCCCAAGCTTGGCCCAATATTGGCACTCGCCAATGAGTGCCAATATTGGGCCAATACTGGGCCAATATTGGCATTTGCCAATGAGTGCCAATATTGGGCCAATACTGGGCCAATATAACATAACAATATTGGCCCAATATTGATTTTTCATTGGCCCAATATTGGCTTACAATATTGGCATAATATTATTTGGCCATTGGCCCAAGCTTGGCTCAATATTGGGCGATCTTGGAGAAATGTTTGGTAGGAAGAATTTTATCTTTATATTGTTTTACTTCCCCTAAAGAGGAGTGAGCTGATCCCGGGCCAACCCGTGGCCAGAACCAACTTTGGAATAGGGAAAGCCCAAGGACAAGGGAAAAAATCTTCAAGGGACAGGACAAGGCACAATATCCTAGCCAAAAGGCCGCGGGAAGCGATAACTTTTAACAGCGGCCGCAATTTTTAGACCGCGTCAGAATTTGTATATCAAATCAATGGTGTCATTTTCCGCCCCCTTGGCATCATGTTGGCAACCAATATTGGACCAATATTGGTGACCAATTGAGTGCCAATGCCATTGGCACTCTCTTGGTCACCAATATTGGACCAATATTGGTTTTACATTGGCGCTCGTCAATTGGCATCATGTTGGCAATCAATATTGGTCCAATATTGGCACTCAATTGGTCACCAATATTGGTCCAATATTGATTGCCAACATGATGCCAATTGACGAGCGCCAATGTAAAACCAATATTGGTCCAATATTGGTGACCAGGAGAGAGTGCCAATGGCATTGGCACTCAATTGGTCACCAATATTGGTCCAATATTGGTTGCCAACATGATGCCAATTAACGAGCGCCAATGTAAAGCCAATATTGGTCCAATATTGGTGACCAATAAAATGCCAATGCCAATATTGCCAAGGGGGAACCAATATTGGCCCAATATTGGTCAACAAGATAATGCCAATGCCAATATTGCCAATATTGGGCCAATATATGTATGTTGTCTGGGTGGTGCCCTAAAAACCGGCACCAAATTTAAATATTCGCCTTCCATCAAAGCTGGTTGCTATATGACATAATTCTCGTGTGCAACCAACCGGCTGTATTGCAACGCCCATTAAACGCATGAGCGTGGATGTAATTTGCAACATAATGGAAACTCACCCATTCAGTTAGCAATTAGTACCGCTCGTACACGCCCCGAATTTAAATATACAACCAGGCAATCCTCTCGTAGTAATTGATAACAATAGGTTTACCAGACCGAATTAATAGCGCTCCTAAGCGGGCAATTTATGTCATGCGTGTTTGAATACGGGCGTTGTGTTTAAGCTTCAGAATCTACGTTAGAATATTGCATGTGTCCCATACATTTACTGTTCCGCTTTTGCTATAACGAAATGATATTTGGTTTTATTTATGCAGATACATATGTGTGTGTTGGCGATGGTGACCTCTCTGTTCCTGTATGCCGCAATGCCGCCATACATTTATTGTTCCTCTTTTGCTAATAACGAAATGATATTTGGTTTTATTTACAGATACATATGTGTATGTTGGCGATGGTGACCTCTCTGTTCCTGTATGCCGCAATCGTCACGCTCATTGCCCTAATCCACCTTGCGTTTATTCGGGGTTATGGTCTGCCGAGCAAACACCGTTCAAACCGTTATGTGATTGCACGTACCTTTGTCACTTTTTCAACGACTGTTGTGTTGGTGTATCACCAGAGTGCAATGATGCTCCAGATAACGTCATCAACTCATTCCAACCATCGGATTTTCAGTGCATTCCTGCTAGACAAGGATGGGGCTATCATATGATATCTACGTGCAATTCGATGTTTAACGATTACGAGGTGATCAGAAATTGTTTAAACGTGAATGAGAATGACACATTTGCGTCACTTCCGGTTATGGACGCAGATGGCGTCAACTTTAGAAACATTTTCTGCGCCCTATGTAACTATCGAGACATCGATGGCGTAATTGCATGGACAACTACTTATACTTGTTCTAAATTCAATTTTAACGCCACAGTAGGCCTATCAAGTTATACGCCTGATCTCGAGAGTATGAACATGGATGAGTATTTTAAATTCCTGACAACTAAATGCTCCATCAAATATATCTCTCCGAATGATTCTATAGAATCTCAGCTATTAAACAAACAATGTTTGAACCTCGATGCAATTGACGAGAGCCAATGTAGTTCATCAAATCCGGTGTACAGTTACTGTGCGAGTTATATCGCTTACATTGTAGCAGAAGTGAACGAGCAAGTTATGTTCTTCAAGAACCCGCATTGTCTTATGTGTTATCTTAATGTCACAACTTTGGACGGGTCAGAATATACAGAAATGAAATGTAATGATTTTTTCTTTCCCGGGTTTACCACTTTCCCAACGGAAGCGGTTGACCGCGATGATCACAATTATTATTTCGAGGTTATTCCAATTTCGGTATTATTTGATTTTGGCGTAATGAGTAGCGTTAGGATAGAGTCTGAGTCAATTGTAATCCATGAGAAATTTACCCAATGTCCTAACGGACACGCATATGATCCCTATCACGATATTTGCCGTGTGTTGGAGTGTCCGCCTGGTATGAACAGAGCGGACAACGAATGTGGGTATGATTCTTCCCATTCCTATGTCAACTGCCAAAACACTAACCAGACCAATATTACCATCGCTATTTTCTCACTTAACGGCACTATTGTGACGTCCTGTCATGTTTTTATAAGAGAGGTACTCGGGATGTTAGGTTCTGACCCATTGCATGCATGGCACACGGTAGTGAACCCCGTAGTGAACTCGACCAAATTGATATCATCATTCCTTACTGATGGTAAGCAAATTAAAGACATTGAAACAAGTCTGGATTATCACTTAGATGGAAATTCTAATAGTGAAATCATAAATCATTGCAACATTTCCGAGGTGTTGGTTACAGTTGACTGCGATGTTATAGCAAATAGTACCGAGTGCGGAGAAGGCGAGGTCGTTGATGATGTCACCGTTGTGGAACAGATTCCACCAAACATGCCAAATGGTGTAATCAATACCTCATTTGCATTTCAACTTAGATATGTTCGTTACAAAAATCTGTTTTTCAATAAAACCGTTGTCGCAAACAGATGTAAGAAGTATTCAAGTCGATTAGTGTGTCCACTGCAATCTTTGGACCAGTCTCAGTTTAGGGATTGGAATTCTGTAGAGGGTCATGAGGGATGGTTGGAATATATTCCAACCGGCAAGCTGTTTAACCCGGATGAGTATATCATAGGGTCATCTGGTGATATTCAGATATGTGCGATGAATTCATCAGCCAATGTGGTCAGGAGTTCAGTAAAGATGTTCGTCTTTTCCTTTACACAGCAAATAGTTAGTCTTATCGGGACTATTATGTCCCTTCTTGGATTACTTATTTCTTTATTGACTATCTGCATTTTTAAGTCTCTACGAAATAGAGCCAGTCCCTTAGTTTTAAATTTTATCATTAGTTTAACTTTAGTGGATTTACTCTTAATCACAGGCGGCCATCAAACCCAGAACCCTAAAACGTGTACAGCCGTTGCAATTTTTTTGCACTATTTATGGCTCTCGTCTTTTGCTTGGATGAATATCTTAGGGTTTGACCTCTTCTCGACCTTTGGAACTTCTAATCAACAGGCACAGGTACTTGCACCTATTGAAAGAATTACACGACAACGCCTATACATTTATCTTCTCTATGGTTGGGGAGTCCCTTTGCCTCTGGTGGTCTCCTCCATCATCCTCCATGTATTCCCAGGCAAGACATTCCATGGACTGTATGGGTACGAATCAGCTTGTTGGATCAGATACGGATTGGCCAACTTAGTGTTGTTTGGAGTCCCTGTAGGTGTGATGCTGTTGGTTAATGTATGCTTCTATATAGGTGTGGTTTTGGGAATACGCGTATCAAAACGGTTTGCTCAACGAACTCTTAACGATCAAGATCCTGGTATCAAAGCCCGCATTAAAAGGACCGTGAGATATGTGAAGATCTACGTTAAGGTATGTCACAATGTTGAGTATTGTCAGACAAGGTGTTATTTACTATTGTGGAAAATGTAAAATACATGGTTATTTTACTATACACGATGCATATAAAATGGTGGTCCAAAATTTCGCTTTTCAAAATGTAGGCCTATGGCTCATTTTGTTTGTGGAGAAACATAATCGAAATTGATTTCCGTTTTGATATCATAAGCCATGACAAAACATGGACATTAGATTAGATGATCACATAACTAAATTGATTGATGAGTACGATATCAATTAGAGATTGATTGCACTTGGCTCATGCACGTCACGGCCACAGGATATGTATCAGGAAAATGTTTTGAATTCACTTTCTTTTTCCAAATTCTGTTGGTTAGATCAAGTACGCGAGCGTTGACATAATAAATGAAACATGCCTAACATAATGGTTTATTGTCAAAGACATACAATACCATGATTTTCATAATTAAGCACAACGGTTAACCTCGTGGTAACATTGAAGACTCAGATGAAGAAGACCCTTGAACAGGGATAGCACTGGATCAAAAATGTGAGAGGTCCTATGACATTTTTCAGGACCCCGTAGGACTTCCAAAAACAAATTTAAGGGGTCCCCCCAAGAAATTGAGGGGTCCTGAAGTTTGGGTATTTGAAAATTTTACTTTTTTTATGGGCAGTTTTAATGAATTTAGGCCTATATTGTGAGGAAAGGATGGATATGTAATTTACAGAATTTCTTAAGGTTTCCATTTCCATACATCGTCAAATTTAAGGGGTCCCTTCAATTTTGATCGGGACCCCCAAGTCTTTCCAATTTGAAACCTGACGCGTCACTATTAGAAAGTGAGAGGTCTAAGCCGCGCAGACGCGTCAGAATGCGACCCCTGCCCCTGAAACACTGCCACACTGTTGCATTGTCTCATACTATATACATGTACCCTACCAAGTCGCGGGGTGAAATGACACATCACTGCAAAAACTCTGCTGTTAAATATGTTACACTTAGTTGGTGTTAAGCGTCTTGGTGTTACATTAAACCACTTGGTGGCTGCAAAAATAGAGTTTTAAAAATGTAACGCTGCACATGGAGTTAGGATTCTGGTGTTAAACCTGGTGTAAGAATAACTCCCATGGGTGTCATTATTCCACACATGCGCACGGAGGTTGGTTATATTGGTTTCGTAACACTTTGGATTGTATATTTATACATTTGATCTAGTGATTCGATCTGCAACATGCACCATTTCATAATTAAATGGCAAGTAAGAACATTAATTCACAAAAACTTTCAAGTTTTAATAAATTTGAACTGTTGAACAGTGAAATATGTTATTTGCAAGCATTTTATTAGTACTTCAACTTATCTAACATTAATACCAGAAGTTGTAAATTAGCACCCAATGGATTGGACCCGTATCAACTCCAAGAGAGATTAAATTAACACCCTACAGTGTTACTGCTTTACACCACCTCAGTGACAAAAGTTAACACCACAAGTGGTGTTATTATATTTTAACACCAGAGGGTGTAAATTAACACCGTAGAGATTGGAGCTGTATTAACTCCAGACGAGTTTTAAAAATAACACCCATGGTGTTATTTTTAACACCCTATTTTTTGCATGATAATCCAGTCGGACTTCTTATGACCTGTAGATTTTGTTTTGCTATGTTTTGTGCCTTTTTGAATCCTAAATTATCCTATCAAAAGTGAAATAAATATATTACATTTACTAATGGTTGATTTCAGATATCTTCATTGATGGGAATCACATGGATACTTGGCTACATTGCGGCGTTCACCGGAATTGAAGCTCTCTGGGTCATATATATAATCTGCAATTCATTCCAAGGATTCTACATGTTTCTGGCTTACACTTGCAACCGTCGCACATTGAAAGCGTACAAGACCAAACTCAGTGGATCGAGTAATCGAGTGCATCCGACTGCAGCTCAAGATGAAGTTGATTCTCCTCCCCAGGCTGAAGATGATGAAGATTCGTCCTGTGTCCAATCATGAATCGTAATAAGTGTTAGAAGAAAAAGATGATCATACGTATTTGAATTTTTGAAGCAAAATGAGGCTGGATCAAATTATATTCAACGATATATTTTGCAGAACACCCATTACAAATGGACACTTATATTAATGCCAAAGATTTGAGCGATTGAAGGATTTCGAAGAAAAGCAAAAGCAAAAGAACTTCTACCCTTTGTTTGGTTATCTCAAAATGAATATTCCCAACTTCCGGCTCATTTGCTTGATCACAATAAGATATTATAATTTGGGCCACCTGAACGTAATATTCATCTGGTTCTCTAACTGAGAGTCTAAAGCACTGAGCATGACTCCACAACGCTCGAACTATTTGCGCTCTCACACATGCGTAGTAGCTCCATCACAACAAAATGACGTAGCCTGATTGGTCAACGGTGGTCAACGCATGCGCTTAGCGTTGGAGCGTTGTGGAGTCTGCTGAGCAGACTCCACAACGCTCGGAAGGAAGCAAATCGGTCCTTCTCCCTTGAAAAATATATCGCCGTAAAAAACGGGAACATTGCGAGTTTAAAAAAAATGGAATTCCCTCTTAGGCTATATTAAAAAAATCTTTTGTCTCAAAGCTCTTCAGTTTTTCAAAACCTAATGAGGAATGCGATTTTTTTTAAGTTTTTTTTTTAAAATATAAAATATTGAAATCCTTGTAAAAGTGACCTTTTGTATTTAAAATGATGTGATCAATGAAAATCTGCTCATTATCGTCTGTATTGTACTAATCATTATGAAGAAATGTGATCTATATTATACTTTGTATTGAACATATGAGGATACTGTGAAAAAAAGATATTTTTTTTTTTAATATGTAGGAAGATAACAAGTACAACCCTACTTTCTGAGACAAATATTATAGCTAATTGGAACACATTTTTTGATTATTTGTGACAATTTTTGGATTGGACGATATGTCGATCTTCTCATTATGTTTTGTTGTTGATATGCTAAATGATTAATGATATATTTGATGCTGTGAATGTATGATATGTGATAAATGTGTAAAATGATAATGAAAATCGCAAAATTGTTTAAAAACAAACAAACGTCACGCTTAGGTGTGTTGCCTTAAAATTCATAGATAAATGGGAAAGCAAATTTGAAAAAATGGTCGGTTATTTTTCTTATACCATTCAAATGTACCGTTGACACACAATTAAGATGGTTCCTGTTTCGCCTTACTCATAATAGAATTTTAGGCGTAAACTCTTTTTTGGAGAAAGAAGATAGGACGGAAAGAATCAAATTCATGCACTTTTTGTAAAGAAACAGAAGTAACCATACTACACATATTTTGTGAATGCCCGACAATATTAAAACTATGGTAAAATGTTATAAAATGGATTAATGAAAAAACAAATATCACCATCATTATGGATAGACAGATTCAACTATTTGGGCTAGCCAACCATAACATGAGTGCCTTCAATGTAATTTGTCTACTATGTCGCTTTTATATTTATACAAGATCAAAATGAAAGAGGGGCTACCATTTTTCGCTTTGTTCCGGAAGGAAGCAAATCGGTCCTTCTCCCTTGAAAAATATATCGCCGTAAAAAGACGAGAACATTGCGAGTTTAAAAAAAATGGAATTCCCTCTTACGCTATATTAAAAAAATCTTTTGTCTCAAAGCTCTTCAGTTTTTCAAAACCTAATGAGGAATGCGATTTTTTTCAAGTTTTTTTTTAAAATATAAAATATTGAAATCCTTGTAAAAGTGACCTTTTGTATTTAAAATGATGTGATCAATGAAAATCTGCTAATTATCGTCTGTATTGTACTGATCATTATGAAGAAATGTGATCTATATTATACTTTGTATTGAACATATGAGGATACTGTGAAAAAAAGATATATTTTTTAATATAGGAAGATAACAAGTACAACCCTACTTTCTGAGACAAATATTATAGCTAATTGGAACACATTTTTTGATTATTTGTGACAATTTTTGGATTGGACGATATGTCGATCTTCTCATTATGTTTTGTTGTTGATATGCTAAATGATTAATGATATATTTGATGCTGTGAATATATGATATGTGATAAATGTGTAAAATGATAATGAAAATCGCAAAATTGTTTAAAAACAAACAAACGTCACGCTTAGGTTTGTTGCCTTAAAATTCATAGATAAATGTATTTAAAATGATGTGATCAATGATTGAAAATCTGCTAATAATCGTCTGTATTGTACTAATCTTTATGAAGAAATGTGATCTATATTTTGTATTGAACATATGAGGATACTGTGAAAAAAAGATATATTTTTTAAATATGTATAGGACAGTGGTTCTCAACCTTTTTGCCCCACGACCCCTTTTGACATTCCTGGTTATTACCGTGACCCCCAAAGCAAAAATTGAAAAAAGGAAACCAGTCGGATATCGTAAACGAAACTGCTTATTAGTTTGGATGCGAGCGTAGCGAGCAGGAAATTTTGCATATTTGAACGTTTCTTTTTTTGTTGTTGTGCATATTTGAACGTTTCTTTTGGGTTTTTGGGTTCTTTTGAAATGCATGAAATGTAACACGGTTCCCCAAAACCTAGAAAACCCCAAACGACCCCCATGGGGGTCACGACCCCCAGGTTGAGAACCCCTGGTATAGGAAGATAACAAGTACAACCCTACTTTCTGAGACAAATATTATAGCTAATTGGAACACATTTTTTGATTATTTGTGACAATTTTTGGATTTGGACGATATGTCGATCTTCTCATTATGTTTTGTTGTTGATATGCTAAATGATTAATGATATATTATTTGATGCTGTGAATGTATGTGATGAATGTGTAAAATGATAATGAAAATCAATTTAACGCAAAATTGTTTAAAAACAAACAAACGTCACGCTTAGGTTTGTTGCCTTAAAATTCATAGATAAATGGGAAAGCAAATTTGAAAAAATGGTCGGTTATTTTTCTTATACCATTCAAATGTACCGTTGACACACAATTAAGATGGTTCCAATTTCGCCTTACTCATAGAATTTTAGGCGTAAACTCTTTTTTGGAGAAGATAGGGCGAAAAGAATCAAATTCATGCACTTTTTGTAAAGAAACAGGAGTAACCATATTACACATATTTTGTGAATGCCCGACAATATTAAAACTACACAGAAAGAAAAAAAGTGAGTCATCATCGAAAAATGAGTCATTTTGTCCGTGTAGTGACACACTATGGCTCAAAATGAGTCATTTTGTCCGTGTAGTGACTCATTTTACGATAATGACTCACTTATTTTTTTCTGTGTATGGTAAAATTTTATAAAATGGATTAAGGAAAAAACAAATATCGCCTTACTCATAGAATTTTAGGCGTAAACTCTTTTTTGGAGAAGATAGGGCGGAAAGAATCAAATTCATGCACTTTTTGTAAAGAAACAGAAGTAACCATACTACACATATTTTGTGAATGCCCGACAATATTAAAACTATGGTAAAATGTTATAAAATGGATTAAAGGTAGATGACCCGATCACATTCCGATTTTTAACTTGAAGTTTTCTATTCTACATAGAAAGGTCATCCTTAAAAAAGTCGTGTTCCAAAGTTTGAGTTGCAAAGCTCTAATGGTTCTTATTTTAGACGCACAAGATGCTGTGAACTGTACCCATTGAGTAGTACACAAACTATATCGGTGGTTACCACCATTCGCGGTAATTCGACGTTATTTCATCGATTTCTCCGCAATTATACCGATTTAGGCCGTCAAATTTCAGTATGATGATGAGAAAAATACGAGCTTTCATATGATATGAAAATCTCCGTATGTTTGAAATAATTCTGTGTTACGAAAATGTGATCGGGTCATCTACCTTTAAGGAAAAAATAAATATCACCATCATTATGGATAGACAGATTCAACTATTTGGGCTAGCCAACCATAACATGAGTGCATTCAATGTAATTTTTCTACTATGTCGCTTTTATATTTATACAAGATCAAAATGAAAGAGGGGCTACCATTTTTCGCTTTGTTCCGGAAGGGAGCAAATCGTTCCTTCTCCCTTGAAAAATATATCGCCGTAAAAACGGGAACATTGCGAGTTTCAACAAAAAATGGAATTCCCTCTTACTATTATGGGATGTGTAGTATACGGTATATCAGCAAAGAACCGTGTAATAACATTTAGTTAATGCTAATTATCGTCTGTAAATCATTATGAAGAAATGTGATCTATATTGTACTTTGTATTGAACATATGAGAATACTGTGAAAAAAGATTTTTTTTTAATATGTAGGAAGATAACAAGTACAACCCTACTTTCTAAGACAAATATTATAACTAATTGGGTGATTATTTGTGACAATTTTTGGAATGGACGAATTTGAAATGATTACAATCATAGATATTTGTATATGTCGATCTTCTCATTGTGTTTTGTTGTTGATATGCTAAATGATTAATGATATATTTGATGCTGTGAATGTATGATATGTGATAAATGTGTAAAATGATAAATGAATATCAATTTAACGCAAAATTGTTTAAAAACAAACAAACACTGAAATGATGTCACGCTTAGGTGTGTTGCCTTAAAGTTAGCATAATGATTATATTAAAGGCATATGAATTATGCCAATAACCTTCTTCAAATTTAATTTTCGACAACTTTTTACTCAGTTCCAATATTCTACATGATAAGTTAATCAATTATGTTTGATATAACCATCCCAATTGCTATTTCTTTTTGAAGCTGTATTGAGAAGGTAATTTTGACATTTTTCAATTTTCTACTATTTTGTTCATATTGTTGGCAAAAGCAGGAGTGTTTTCAAACGTTAAAACGTTAAAAGAAATATGAAAAATAATAATAATTATATTGATCCTATTGATTTTCAAATGAATTACACGTTTTGAGTTAAATGAAATGCCATGGCATGGCTTGGCTTGATTATGAATTGAATTCATATAATTCAAAAAACGTTGAATTTTTTTTTATTCGGATGCAGGATACTTACATTGTAAATAATAATTGCTGAACTTTATATTAGTAAACTACGTATTATAATTTGATTAAATGTATGATTGTAAGTAGAAATAAAATCACGAGTGTTTTCAAACACTGTGGAAACGAAAAAATAAAAAATAAATGGTCGCGACTAAGTCGGCGTCCGGCGACCATTGAAAGTTATATTCTGACGAAATTTCGATGCTCAATTAGTCTTGAAAATGTATAAATAAAGGAAGTATGACACAAACTAAGGAACAGAAACTTACACAAGGCATTTCACTAACGTCTGTGCGTGTTACATAGTAATTAATTCATGTTTTGTTGTATTCATTATATTTGTTTACTGCGAAGTAGGAAAAGTGAAGTTCACACTGAAAACTGGGCGAAAAAAAATCCTTTAAAAAGGAAAGAGGGCGTCCAAATGGAAATAATAAAATATAGTTTAATGTTTGACGTATAAATAGTCGAGAAGTCTGTAGTTGTAAGGTGGTGGGGAACGGGTGTAGTTGATTTAAATATAGTGAGAGTTTGAAAGAAATGTTGATGGAAATGGAACCATTGTAAGAGAATTTCATTTCAAATACAGATTTATACATGTGTAAAAAAATCATAATATGTCATTGGAATAAAGATCAAAGAGTTGAGTGGAACTTTATTTACTTACAAATAATAATTGGAATTTGGTCCGAAGCGCAGAGACCTCAGAGCATAGAAAAAAGTATCTACTACACAGATGAAGATGATGAAGCAAAGCTACATTATGCAACACGGTGTCTTTTTTCTGAATAGTCATTTTCCAAGAGGACTACATCAGGAAAGGAAATAGGTCAGAGTGTTTTTTTAATCTAATTTAATATATTTTGAAATATTGACAAAAAAGTGAAAAACTTTTTTGGCGTATTTTTGGTCAAAATTTCAAAACATATTAGATCAGGTTTTAAAAAAAATTTGTCCCTAAGTTAGATCATAATCTAGAAATTTGGGATTTTTTTACTCATAATAATTTTTGTTAGCTTTGTTGAACTTTTTTGACTCAAAAATGTGATATTTTAGTGATTTTCTCAAAAATAAAAATGTTGGTCAAAATTGACGCAAAATTTGGATTCTCTGATCCATTTCCTTTCCAAAAGGTATACTTTTATATGCATTTGATAAATAGATCAATAATTACAGCACTCACAAAATTCAAAAAATCAAGTCAAAACCTTCCTTGAGTCTTAAGGGTGAAATTACGGCTTGAAAATCGTTTTATGATAGTAAGAATATATTGTTCGAATAATATGAACTACATAATTATGATTATTATTAATATGTTACTATGTATAAATGACAAGAGTTAATTAAAAATAAAAGCACAAGAGCTCTACGCACTGGAAAAAGAAGAAACAATGTAGATAATAGTAAACGTTATTAAAATTAGGCTCTCGTCTTATCTCTTTATATAAATTATGTTTTAATTGTTGATATCTACGTTGTGTTCTTTTAAGATAGCCTATTATACGCATAACCTGTGTATGTGGTATGTTACAAGCCAATCTTTTACATTATGAAAATTTCATAAAAAAATTTGAAAGAAATAATGCTCTATACCACCAGCTTTTTAAAGATAAAATATTCATTCCCTACATTAATATCCATTCTGGAGTATTGAAATCTTTATTTATTTTATTATTGACGGACGTTATAAGCAGTGGATGATAAGAGACTGGTCAGAAATACCTTGGTGAAAGGCTTGAATTTTTGTTCAGGTTTGAAAACTTCTTCTGACCCCCACTCTTTAGGAACCCTAAACTGTTTTGATCCCCTCTTAATGGATCCAAACCTTGTGTAGAAACACAGGAAGATAATTGCTCATCCAAAAGGAACTGATACATCATTTCAAAAACGTCGGGTAAACAAATGGGAGAGAGGGGCCGATGGCGCTTTGTGTGACAAAAAATTGCGCAGCGTGTGAAATTGATTTGATACAAAATGCTTAGGCCAAAATTGTAAAAATATGACATTTAACCTCAAATGTCTAGATTTTAATATTGCTAAACATTTTGACAGATGCCCAAAAGTTTTCTAACACCCTACTCAGAGCTCCAAACATTTTATGACCGCCTCTACCTTCACCAACAGGGTATTTCTGAACACTCCCTAAAGTAGGTCATGCGCTGGCTAGATGTTGAGTTCACATTACATATTTTTAATAAGAAGATTAAGTTATTTATCTTTCCTCAGAGTATAATAGGCCAGTGCATACAAATGGTGAAGAAAAAAACCACCAAGCGCTTCTGGTTGGATTCGAACCGGCAACCCTCGTATAAGTAATAGGTTCGATGGTTGTCCTTCAATTTCCTAGCGGAAGTCATCGGGACGAAAGAAAAATATTTACTTAGTTCTCTGGGTAGACTGCTATGATCATATTATTTATCTTTATCCAGAATTGTTCTGGAATAGAGAGTAGTGTCAAATAATCGACATGATCGAGGTTGCACAGTCCATACAAAACCCATATCGGCAGTGTACAGTGTGATCATTGTTTTTGAAAAAGATCGAACAAATTTGATGCGCCAAAGAAGTATATTATAAGAGCATATTCTTCCACACATTATGATAAAGTCACTGAATTTTTTCTTTTTCTCTCACTAGGAGTCATGTCTATTTTAATTTAAAAAACACATATTCAGAAGATAGCAAGTCGATCAGGGTAAGTTGCTATCTTCAGTAGATAGCAGGTCTATCAGAGTAAGTTACCATCTTCAGTAGATAGCAAGTCCGTCAGAGTAAGTTGCTACTATCTGTAGAAGATAGCAAATCTAACAGAGTAAATTGCTATCTTTAGTGATAGCCAAGTCTATCAGGGTAAGTTGCTATCTTCAGTGGATAGCAAGTCTATCAGAGTAAATTGCTATATTCAGTAGATAGCAAGTATATCAGAGTAAATTGCTATCTTCAGTAGATAGCAAGTATATAAGAGTCTATCAGGGAAAGTTGCTATATTCATTAGATAGCAAGTCTATCAGAGTAAATTGCTATTTTCAGTAGACACCAAGTCTATCAGAGTTAGTTGATATCTTCAGTAGATAGCGCAACTTACTCAATTATACTTGCTATCTACTGAAGCTAACAACTTATTCTGAATGACTTGCTATCTACCGAAGATAGCAACTTACCCTGATATACTTGCTATCTATAGAAGATAGCAACTTATTCTGATAGAGTTGGTATCAATTAAAGATAGTAATGTCTCTGATAGGCTTGCTATCTACTGACGATAGCAACTTACTCTGATATACTTGCTATCTACAGAAGATAGCAACTTATTCTGATAGAGTTGGTATCAATTAAAGATAGTAATTTCTCTGATAGACTTGCTATCTACTGACGATAATAATTTACTCTGATATACTTGCTATCTACTGAAGATAGCAACTTACTCTGACAGATTTGCTATCTACTGAAGATAGCAACTTACTCTGATAGAGTTGTTATCTACTGAAGATAGCAACTAACTCTGATAGACTTGGTGTCTACTGAAAATATCAACTTACTCTGATAGACTCTTATATACTTGCTATCTAGTCAATAATACCGTCATCTGTAAATTGTGTCGCAATTATCTAGTCAATAATCACGTCATCGGTAAATTATCTCGTCATCTCGTCAATTATCACGTCATCTGTAAATTTTGTCGCAATTATCTAGTCAATCATCAAGTCATCTGTAAATTATGTTGTCATCTTATCAATTATCACGTCATCTGTAAATTAGGTCGCACTCATGTTGTCAATAATCACGTCATCGCCTTTTTAAAAAAATCGCACAGCACTTAGCTTTTTGCCAAATGTTTCTGAACCAGACCTTCATCTTCATGTTCTTTGTTTGGTCTTATGTGTGGTACAATAAAGACCTGTCAAGTAGAAAAGAAGAAATGTGTTTTATGGAGAAATTAACTGTCCAATGAAAATGTTTACAAATGGGTCCTTTATTTAAAATATTTTAGACAATGTCTTAATCCAAATTTCAAAATTGAATTTGCATAAAATCTTAATTGTTTATGCAATTCATGGGGGGTAGGGGAACTTTATGTTACGGAACTTATGTTACAATACTTTACGTTACGTTACTTTTTGTTAGTTTACGTTACATTACTTCATCTTAGGTTACTTTACGTTACGTTACTTTAGGTTACTTTATGTGAGGTTACTATACGTTACGTTAGGTTACATTACGTTACGCCTGACGTTACGTTACATTACTTTACTTTAGGGACCGTTCATTATTTATACTGGAGGGGGGTTGGGTAAACTATAGGGGGGGGGGGTCATGTAACTTTCGTATGTTGAAATAGGGGGGGGGGGGGGTTATGTAACTTTTTATTCTTAAACAGGGGGGTTGTGTAACATTTTTTAAACTATAAAGATGGTGGTGATTGGGGGCGGGGTGATTTTAGAGGTTATTTTGGAGTGTAAATGCAATTTTTTTTCTGCGCTTCGCGCATATTTTTTAAAAACCTATCGACTTCAAAAACTTTTACTATGAGACGACTTCTGGACAGCAAATCTTTTCTGTGCATCGATATGGTGGACAAACATCTATATAATCATCAACGGTCGAGAAATTAGAATTTTTGATTTAAAAAATGTGATTTATTGCATGCTTTTCACCTCGTCTCAGCTTTGCATCATGCTGACAAAAGTAGAACGTTTTACTGGATTATACGTTTCTGCTCAGAATGTAGGCTAACTTGTTCGAGTTATAAAGACTCACAACCACCCAAAATGAATAAATATGACACAATTTCCGCTCGCTACGCTCACCATTAATACTTTCACACAATAAAAAGAAGGACCATCATAAAAAATTATTGGCCGTTCAGATAGGGCACAAACAGAATTTGCTAACATATCCATATCATGTCCATGAACAAAATTCCAAAGGTAAAGACAGCCCCCATAAGTATGTGACAAGTTGATTTTTTACAGGGAGGGTTGTGTAAAAAGCTACTGGTCAGCAGGGGGGGTCATGTAATTTTCAGTTTCAGCTGTAGGGGGGTTAGGTAATTTTAACATATGAGTCTCGAAATTGTCCCCCCCACCCTCCACCATAAATAATGAACGGTCCCTTAACACACACATTTATTTGGGCGGGGAGGGGGGGGGGGGGAGAAAAAGTAAGCTTCACACATGCCAAGACAAATTATTTTTAATATTTTCTTTGAATAATTTGTGAAAACCATACACCCATCCCCATTGAGACAGAAATCTTTATTTGTTTAAGCTGAGGCGTTGTCTTTTTTAAAGACATTTCTTGTTTGTTGTTATTGACAGACCGGGCCACTTTTGGTAGCTATTAGCAGCCTGTAAGCAAAACAAAACATCGTGTATTAATGTACAAGTCACAGTTCATTATCGATACTATTACAGGAACCGCGTTTGTGCCATTAACGAAATGTAGATGAGGCTGTTCCAGGTCCGTTCAATTTATTTGCAAAACAAAGGCAACCTCATTTTATTATGAACTTCAACTCAACAGCAGTTACATTTTATTTGTGCTGTATGCTGAAGGATTTATCGAAGTTCAAGTACGACATCGCCGCCTCTACATCATACATGCATGCTCTAGGTTTAGTCCCGTTTTAGTTTCCCAGTCTTGTTTTATGTGTGTGTTGATTGGAAATATTCATTCTGCATTCAATTTAATTGGTTAAGCTTTTAATTTTATAGAAATATTAATTTAAGCTTAATTAACATTAATTAATCACAGGCTCCTCTTTTAACGGAATATTATTGTCAACAATTAGTATTTTAAAGTCTAAGATGCATAGTCACTGGAGAGATTGTAAGGTAAGGTTATGGGATAAAATTATTCTTATAAATCTTATCCTTATTTATGATAGGGACGATCATATTCTTTGATAGCGGTGGCGCCCTAACGATAGATCTAAAAAGTTCGCCGGACTTGAGCTCCTCGTGACGTCATCCATGATCAAAACAGACGGCGGCCATGATTGAAATTTTCGATCGCCGCGTGGTTTTTCTTCATGATTTTATCTCCGGATACGGGTTTTCCTTTTCGCTTTTATTATCATACGACTTACGTTTGAAGTAAATAAAGTCCTATTTTGAAATATCGGACTGGTCGTTACGAATGTTTTGAGGGTTTACCCACTTTTATTTGGGGACAAACGGGAGCTAAATTGAGATTAGAAAATAGTAAATAATGGCTCTACGCGGAGCATAATTTTGATGACTTTAGCTTACAATTACCAAAATTCCACAAACGCAACGAAAGGGGACGCATAATTTATTGAAATAAGATAGGCCTTCTCTTCCTAAAGCTGCCTTCACTTTCCCTATGATTGCAGCTAACAATAGCTAAATGGTTTTTTCTGCCTCTGTGTTGTTGTACCTCGCGACGTATTCGTAATATTGGGCTCATGTTTAGCCGGTGTTGACAGCAATCGCGGCGCTCATCACAGCGGGGTCAGGACATGACAGGGTTGGTGATCACTGCGCGTGCGTAAACAATCTCTGCAACAGCCTTATTAAAATTGCGTACCATTACAAATGGTGATTGAGGGTGTCTAAACAGACGAGGGGGAGATTATTTGATTGGGGATTGACAGCCTTGATATAAATAACATGATCAGTTGGCCTTGAATTGATAAATAAACATACAATTATTAAATTAATTATTTGTAACATGAAAGTACTACTTCAATAATATTGTGCTAGAATAGTTAGGCCCACTAGTAGTATTATATTAATCATTATCACTATTCATTTTCTTCTAATTTTTTATTTAAATTTTGTTTATTGATTTATTTTTTGTATTTATTTAGGCCTGGCCAAGTAAAATAAATAATAACATGTTTATCCTTTCGCTCGATTTGTATTTTTCTTCTTCTTAATAGTTTGCTTCATAAACTTTAATTAATACAGAATCTTAACTTTAATAAAAGTGATGCATACAACTTGGCGTTTGAGTATCATGATAAAACTTGTTTGCACACTTTTTGCATCCGTCAAAACAGGTGGTCTCGAATAAATTAGATTAAAGCCGTACTACCAGACGTACGTTACTCATCGATAATAAAATATAATACTTTTCTTTTGTATGATTATATTTTATTATCACAAATTGCTGCTCTTGATTATAGGCATAGTACCGGACGTACGTTACTCAACGATAACAAATATAATCATGTTCTTTTGTACGATTATACTTTATTATCACAAATTGCTACTCTTGATTAAATTAGATTAAAGGCGTACTACCGGACGTACGTTACTCAACGATAATAAAATATAATCATTTTCTTTTGTACGATTATACTTTATTATCACAAAATAGTCTTTAACATCATTCATTGTCATCATGTGCATTGTTTAAAATTGGAAGACACTTGCTTCATTCAGTCTTTATAGTTCATTTCCTGAAATGAAATAGAAAATGTTATAGATGAGTTATGGAACTTAACTAAATTACTTATCTAATTAATGATAGGTTCTCTTGATATACCTCATCTAAAATTTGAATACTGAAATATTGGTTTTATGAAAGCTTGTAAAATTTGCTTTTAAATGAGGGGTCAACCGTCCCTTTACGACCAGTATAAGCCGAGTTACGTCAAATATGACACACCACATTTTGAATGTCGAAGCTAGTGCTACGCTTTTAGAAGTTGGCAACATGTTTTAAAAGTATTAAGTATGTATTTTAAGCATAATTGTGTGAAACTATTATGAAAATTAGCATTTATTTGCTGAATAAAAACATAAAATAATGTTACACCAAATTTGGGTGCATTTTAGTCAAATTTGGCGCAAATTCGGTGGCGATTCATAGTTAATGCTTCGATTTGGGCTACAAATATGTTAAAATTGGGCTGCAAATCACCAAAATTCTCTAAATTTGCCCAAATACTTGAAAATTTTACTATTTTGTGGTCAAAATTGTCTATAAGTGATAGTTTGTATATGAATGTGTACATATCCTTCTCTTCCTTGAGCATAAATGCCAGTCTTGGTGATAAAATAATGGAATTTGTAGAAATTGGGTGGATTCTGGTGTACTTTTGGGCTCCAAATAATGGGCTTGGTCAATTGTAAGACATGGTTGCCGCTTTTTTTTCGTCGACTCGTCTTTGCCGACACTTCTACAGCAAATCCAGGTTGCGGAACTTGTCATATGACCTGTATCTAGTAGAATAAATGAAATAATGGGTAAATCAAAGAAATAAAAACACAATGGTTAGTGTTTCCAGAGTTAAATGTCAAGGTGACAATCAGGGATTTAAATTTAACCACTTTTCTATTAAAATCCTGTATAAAATAACGTCAATTTTGCGACACATATTTCGACGTAACTCGGCTTATACTGGTCGTAAAGGAATGGTTGACCACTTATTTTAAAGCAAATTTTACAAGCTTTCATAAAATCAATGTTTCAGATAAATGTGAGCAATTTGAATTTTTTGTGATCATGCCTATTTATGATGATTATATAATGTGGGGAGGGGGAAGGTTGGATTGGAGCACAGCCATAGTCTAGAAGGCAGGAAGGGGGACAATCAAGTGAGCGGCAATGCTTGATCCATGATAGTTATGGCAATACAATTACGTAAGTGTGATTCATCAGGTCACGCATCAATCAGTACAGGTGTACGCAGCCAAATTTACTGTTACTTAAATGACATTTTTTTACCAATCATGCCAATCACGCACCAAGGCGCACCAAAGCATGCAGTTCATTTTTGCGATGAGGAACTTCTAAATTCATATGGCTGTATATTTTGAGTTTTAACGATGAAAAAAAACACGTTAATAATTCCCGTTGAAATATGCGTGTGGTAGAGTACATTCATTGTACTAAATACAGTTTTAATACAGTTTTACTCCGGGGGGGGGGGGGGGGGGGGGGGCAGTCAAACATAATGGTGTACACACGCGTGACCAAATTTTTTCCAGACACCCCCTAAACAAGTTTTACCCTGCCAGCAAAATTACCCCCTTAATAAGTTGTTAGCGCGCTTTCCTTGCAAATTTTGACCTCTAAATAAGTTCTTGCCAGAATATGACCCCTAAACAAGTTTGTCTATTTGCCTGCAATAGATATGCCCGTAGATATGAATAGACAAAAATGTATTCATGGGTATTGTTCGTTCTTGTATGTACATTTAAATGCTGTCAAGGAGGATCTTGCATTACAAATTGGAAATGAGAGGCTCAAAAGAAATCGCAAACACGGGGATAACATTCTTCTGGGAACGGGGATTAAAACAAGTTACCCTAAACACGTTCGACCGGTATTTTAAGCCACCCTTTTTCTTGAAAATCAGCATTTTTGATACCCTTAACGCGTCACGCGTCCAACACTGAAAAAAACACCCCTTTTTACGCGTTTTTTTGGTCACGCCTGTGTATACTATTATGTTTGACTGGCCCCCCCGGGTTTTACTAGGTGTTTAAACATTTGTTGTTGAAGAGAAATAGTGATTTAAATTCTACATTGTTTACCGTCTGTTTTGCCTAACTAGGGCATGATAAAAATAGATAAAAAAATATGACATTTCCGAGCACAAAAATCCTTCTAAAGTGAAACACAGCGAGTCCACCTCCAAATATATTAGTGTACATGTATAGAACAATCGGCAATCTTGTATTTTAGGGGGATAAGGCCCTTCACAATCAAATTTAAGTTTCCTGTTGGAGGTTTATAAAAATGGACGAGGTGACTTTTAATTATTAATTATATTTTAGTTTCTTTATTTTGAAACAAGTGGTCACAACCAATTCTAGCCCAGATATCGCATTTAATTATTTTCCAATGATTAATTTGATACCCAAGTAATAATGCAATCATGGTCTATGTTTATACATCATCATAGCTGATATGATTTAAGTCAGAAAGTAGCAAATGAAGTTTATTGAAAGCCCTTTTAAAGGTGAAAATCCTAAATAGAAATAAAAATAAAAATAAATTAAATATTTGCGGGCAGCAACAGGAAACTCAAAAATCAATTGTGAAGTGCCTAAATTGATGTGACGGAATAAACCATATACTTCATGAATTTGACTACTGACTAAATGTACAGTCAATTCATGAAGTACGGTATACAGTTTATTCGGTCAAATTTATTTATCCCCCTAAAATACAGGATTGCAGAACAATCATAACAAACCGAAGCGAATTCTAAAATATAAAGAAAATTAATCGATGTGTTTTAAAATGTGCTAAGTGGAGAGGATTGCACGAAGTGTCAGTGCAAATAGCGCAGTGTATGATTTTGACCAAAAATATGGCGGAATTTATCTTCTAACTTAGTACACTTTTTAAATGCACCGATCGAATGTTTTCATATTCTGTGATAAGTTGTGGTACTGGTATGATGATCTTTCAATACATTTAAATTCAGATGTGGACTTAATCTCTAAGTTTATTTTAGAACAATTTTACTGATCAAAATGCTCACCTTTTATCTGATTTTGGACATATTCTAATTTAAACAAAAGCAAATCATTTAGGATTTCTCTATGAAAATTCCCTTAAAAATCACGGACCAAACTTCATACAGAATAGTAAAGGTTTTATCTACCGAATGAATTGCTGTGTTATGGTTTTAGTTCTTATTTTCATATTTAGTGTTCAAAGTTTACTTCTATGTGACTTTGGCAATAAAAAAGTCCAAAATAAACTGCATAGGGATGGTGCGTAGCTGCGCACATTTAAAAATAATTGGAGCGACACACCGCATAGATGTATAGGTGAAGTTGAAAATAACTACATGTATAATTTTATATTTGTATAGCCCATATCACACCTATTGCAAAATTCTAAAAGTGTGGTCATTTCCCGATTTACTATCAAAACATGATAAACCTATTCTTCTCAGTCACTGCAGATAAATAGTTAATTCTGCAAACCAGATCCACTTAAATTCACGTTTTACCTGTGGAAAAAGTTAGCGGAATTTTTACATTTCATTTGATCATGTAAGATGGTTTGCTACGGTTCTGCTATCACCATTCATTGTCTAAGCTTGCAGGTAATTAGCATGACATACTTGGGGCCATGCTGCATGTTTTATTATTTTGCACACCAAAAGGTGTCGGACTATCCTAATCCTCGGAAGCAAACAACATTTTCCAGCAAGAGAGCTATATTTCCCTCCATTCTTATGTATTTCTTTATTTTGAAAAGCAGAAATTCCTCCAAATACCCTAATTTCCCAGGAATAAGATTCCTCAATTCCCCAGGAATAAGATTCCTCAATTCCCCATTTTGTCCAGGCCTGTCAACTTTGACCCCATTTAATTCCAGGCCCGTCAACTTTGACCCCATTTTTTCCAGGCCTGTCAACTTTGATATAATCTGGTATTATCAATGTTTTTAAACATGTGTTTTAATTTTTCTTTTCAATCGTCATTTTCAGGAATGGAACAGTATCGGACTCTCATTATCAACTACCAGCAATGAGGCTGCCAAGATGTATGATGCTGTTGTAGGACAGGTAACAGATCCCTGAGCCTCAATTTTTCCCATCGCATCACAATTGGAAAAATTTGCGCTGACTTTCGTAGTTCCTTTAAAATTGGCATCCTATTGGAATTGTAATTTTAGTAATCCAGATTTAACGGTAATTCTTTTATTTACATGATGTTTTCTATTTTATGTGGAAGTGCACCATACTATCTTATTCCAAAATCTCAATTGAATTTTATCATGTCACACACCTATAACCCTAACCCTACTACACCACACGGCAACAGCACAGCCAGCCTGCTTTTATAACCCGGCGTGTAAGTTTTTCTGACTATAAAATGGACCCAGGCTATATTATGAGGCGAATATACTAAGCCAAGTAGCCTTGACAGCGGTGGTGTAGTGGAATAGAGATGGGCTTTGGTGCTGGAGGTCCGTGGTTCAAATCCGGTGGGTTGAATTTTCTCCATCGGAAAAAAAAATCTGTTGCTATGTGGTGTTATAGAGTTAGGGTTAAAAAGTCAGTGAGACAGACAACTCAGATCAGAGAGCCAAGTAAAATCAAGAAACCTTTAGGATACTGTAAAACAAGGTAATTTCGCGAATTTCGCGAGAGGCTCAAATTCTCGAAATTATATATCCGCAAATTAATGTGTGTGAAAAAGTTGATGGTAATGGTAGACATTTTAGATTAGAAATTAAGTTATCGCGAAACTAGTGATGATTAGCAATTCACGAAAAAAAGTTGCCGGGAAATTAACTTGTTTTACAGTATGTACATGTTGACACATACCAAACTAAATCTCTTTTTTTGTTCAGGTGTAGTAATGCTACTAACAGGGCCCAAATTTTAATTTTTGAGGGCACCCAATTTCAAGGCCACTGAACAAATTTGCCAGGGGTTTGCGCACCTGCATTCGCATTCTTTTTTTAAATATTTCTCGCCCCTGGTGTTAGCGATACAATTTATTTTTCTCTGATTCCGTCTGCTTTTATCACCCACAGTGATCACCTGGGGAGATGGACTGGGGGGGGGGGGGACCTGTGCAGCCAGCATAGTTTTAGATGGGATTTCACGGGGTTAAAGGCTGTAAGGGGTTATGATGAACACTAAGGCCAACAAATGGTCAATAATACCTTGAAAGTTAACAAAGGTGTAGGGCTCTAAGGCAAAACCTCCAAAGGGCACGGCAATGGCCTCGATGGCCTTGGTGAAATTTGAGCCCTCGCTCCCCATGCTACACAATTTCCTTGCATACATTTTTTTCCTACCAAAAAACTACTAAACATGATACAGGGATGGAGGACATTTATATCAAGCCACAAGGAAACGAGGAAAAGTCTTTTTTTGTGTTACGGTGAAAGACTCAATTATATAGTAATTACATGCTCCATGGTTTCTTTTAGATTGTAGGAATTTACCATAATGAGAGTGTTGGTGGAATTAAGAAGTGTGTGGAAACAATGATGTCAGCGGATCCAAGCTTTGGTAAGTTTGTCTACAAGCAGTGCTTAGAATTAGGAGAGCAACAGGACAAAATATTTGCTCTTGTGCCTTAGCCTACTAATGTTTGTTGCAGGTCTTCAACTTTATAGGCCAAAAAAGTAGTTGTTGTGTTGCCCTCAAGTGCCAAAAATCTTGAAGTCGGGTCGATCGGTCGCTTTTCCTTTCCCTTTTTTTTTGCTGACAATTGGTAAATGCCAATTTGACTAATGTTTTTGGTGTGATAATATTTTAAAAGCAATCTATTCAAGCACATTTATTCATTTCAAGCAGAAAATAGTAATATTTTGACAAAATGGGTAAAATTTAAATCTAAAAAGAAAAGAATATTGTGACCCTGATTTTTGAGATTTTAGGGTCGGTCACTGATAGGGCAACACAACAATATTATTTTTCGGCCTACTGCATAATAATGTATCTGCCCGGGTGTATCTGCTACATGGCTTGATGCTACTGCAGGTCCTCGAAAGAATTTAGGATTGTTATAAACACAGTTTAAAAGTAAGTAAGTAGTCCGATTGAAAGCAAAGGTTTTACACACAAATCTGATGATACTGGGATTCGAATCCAGGACCTTTCAGTCTCAAAGCGAATGTCATAACCACTAGACCAGCTAGGCTGTCGGTGCCGAGGTAGCGATTTTAATGCTACAAAGGAGCCTGGGGAGCACTGACATTGGAAAAGGGTATAGGTATAGGTATGTGCCATGCTAAAGACCCCCTTTTTCACCCTCTACTGCTAGTTCTTATGACCCCCTTTTTGAGCCTGCATTAGTTCTTATGACGCCACTTTTATTGAAAATTCAAAAATCGCGACATTTTGCGTTCCAAAGCCCAAATTCTTCGAAAATCTTGCGTTCTAAAACCAAACAAAATAGAAACAAAAAATCAGTTCCTAAGACCCTATTTTTCGTAATAAAATCCATTCAGTTCAGTTCTGTAGCCCCACTTTTTGAGACCCTGGGCAGCACACCCCTACCCCCAAAAAGTTGAGTGCCCCCCCCCCCCCTCCCCCCGGGCAAAAGAGGTAGGGCAGCTCTTAGTCTATGCGTATTAATACATCTGTATAACACATACAATAGAAGTAATTGCACTAGACTAATTTGTGATAGCTTATGCTCATAGGTAGAACCGGTTATGAATTGTTAATTTTTTTGATGAACCTCTTGTTTGATATTTGATATCTTTAATTTTAATGTGTTTTGGATTGTGCAGTTGTTGATAATTGACCTTTGGGTCAAGATCTTGTAAATACACAATAACAACAACAAAATGTAGGCCACCACATTCAGGAAGGCTGTATTGTGGTCATATTTCCCTGCTGTTATAAAAAAAATAAGCTTGGATGACTGTGTGGATAACACAGCCCAAATTAGGCTGATTGTAACATTTTAGCTTCAAACCTGGGGAGTCAGTCCTCCCCATCAACTCCTGGACACACCAGTGGATATACTTACCTTGATTTTGAACAAACTCGAAATTGACACCAGGCGACGAAAAAACCCACCAACCTGCTCTATATGAAATTGGACCTCTCAGGTTCGGTAGGTCAGGCGTTTTTGTTTGTTTTTTGTTTTTCAAGTTGTAAGAAAATATTCAAATCATTTCTAAACTATTATGTAAAAAAAGACATTGAAAATTTGAAACAAAAAATGTGTCGGTCAGGTGGCTCGTAAAACAGGATTTGTTGTTGTCCCCTTACTGAATGGGGGGGGGGGGGCTTAACAAAGTTTTTGTCTTGATTTTTTGAATTTTGCCGCTGCTGTATTTATTGAACTATTAATTTAATCCATATAAAAGTATACATTTCTGGAAAGGAAATGGATCAGAGAATCCAAATTTCAAAAATTGTGATTTTTTTTGACCTAATTTTTTTACTAACATAGGGACAACATTTTTTGTTTGTACCCAATCTAATATTTTTTGAAATTTTGACAAAAAAGTGCCAATTTTCCCCTCTTTTTTGGCACTTTTAAGTCAAAATTTCAAAAAAAATATGAGACACAAAATTCAAAAAATAACTTCCTTGAGTCCCCCCTTAGCTTGCATGGTTAATATTTTTATTTTGTTCCAGTAATGGGCCATGCTATTGCCAACATAGTGAGGGTACTTGGCTCCAGTCAAAATGTGCATACAAACGAAGAGATCCGACAGTCTGTGAATGATATGATGATGATGGCCAAAAAGAGCGCTATTACAAACAGGGAGAGGTTACACGTGGATGCTGTCAGCATGTTTGCGCATGGGTAAGGGAAATGTAAATTTGGTAGGAAAAGGTGTAGTTTCATCTTTAAGCTCTACTTTTATAGATAAGTGTATATACCATTTGGAGATCAAGTTTTACAGGGGTGTTTTTAGGAGTACTCATTACTTCCAATGAAATTAATCGTTAGATGAGAACGCGCACGCCGAGCGCAGGTTACTAATAATTGCCCGAAAGTACTGCGCCAAAGTGTTCGATTGTTTTGCTCATTGACCGACCAATCAAATTACAACCTCACGCCCCTAAACTGAATATTCAATGAGTTATGAGAAAATACGATTAAAGCTTATTTCTGATTGATTGAATGAAAAAAATGTTAATGAAGGGATGACCAGACTGTTTCAATAACAAAGTAGGGGTGGACAAAATAAAAATAAACAGAAAACTAATTAATTATTAGCAAGATTATATCGGTACAAATTAACGATTTGGATAAATATGCATCTTTTTCAGTAATGGTTGTTGTTCTGGTCATCCAGAATTGTCCCTTAGGGACTGCGCCCCTTCGGGAAAATTCCTCAGACCAGAACAAAAACCTCTGATTTTAAAACAAATTCATGAAAACAGTTGTTATGCAGTCATTATTCTCTAAACAGTATCAGGAGGATACAGAACAGGTTAAATTATAGCAGAAAAAAATCTCTGCCAGTCAAATCTGGGTGCTCGTATGAAAATGGAAATGAATGACACCATTAGTTGCACTCCTCAAACCTATTTTTTTTTCTTCTCCATAATATACTATAGCCTGCCATGATTATTACACAATACAATTTAGACCTGCTTTGGTATCTTGTAGTATTAGGGATAAAGATCTGAATATTTGAAGTTTTACACATTCTAAAATATCTTAAAATCAATTATACACACAGAGACCTGACTGGAGCCTGTGAGGTATGGGAGGAGATCCTACTAGATCATCCAACTGACATTGTAGCCATCTTGAGTGCCCATGATGTATACTTCTACAAAGGTCAGGCTCAGCCAATGAGAGACTCTACAGCCAGGGTGTTACCTCACTGGAATAAACAAATGCCATATTATGGGTCAGTAAGTGTGTGGGGTGGGGTGGGTATGTAGGTTTAGTAGCCATTACAAGGGTTGATACCGTCTACTTCTACAATGGTCAGGCTCAGCCAATAAGAGACTCCACAGTTCTTCATGGTTTGTTCCCTACATATGGTCCAAATATTAACCGTAACACTGCTGGTTTGAAATAGGCCGATAATACTATCGGGGGTGGAAATGGGCGGAATTTAGCGAGGAAAACTGGCCTCGCCGGTCGAGCGATTCGAACATGGGTCCACCAGCATGGGAGTCTGTGTCCGAGTTCACTTTGCCAGGGGTGTGCGCTCCCGAATACAACGATTCTGTCTGAATTTATCACCCACAGTGATCAACTGGGGCTCAACCTGTGCGGCCAGCATAGTTTTAAAGTGGGATTTCATGGGGTTCAGGGCTGTAAGAGTTATGAAATTTCAGTTTGGAGTTACCAGTACGTTCATAAACATCTTTCAAACAGAATAATGTACATTATGCTGTGTGAAAGAAAGACAATATTAAAGCTAGCCAGGATCTATAATAACTGTCCCAAATACCCTTAAACCATTGCATATTTAATTTTTCCATACAGACATTTGCTTGGAAATCATGCCTTTGGTTTGGTAGAGACAAACCTCTTCAAAGAAGCAGAGGATACTGCACGAGAGGTAGGTGGAATATGTAGGGTGGTCCAGAGCAGAACGTTATTAACCTAACCTAACTGAGTCTGCTATTTGCTCTCCCTGGAACGCAGATCTCAAAACTTCAACGCATACAAAATTCAGCTGCTCGACTTGTTACTCTCTCCAAGATCCGCTGTCACATTTCTCCTGTCCTTCGTGACTTACACTGGTTACCAATCAAATCACGCATTATGTTCAAGATTCTTTTAAATGTTCTCGTGGTCTAGCACCTATGTACCTCCAAGATCTCATACACCATTACAAGCCCACACGCAATCTCCGTTCTCGCTCACAATATCTTCTTGCTCATGTTTCTTCACCTTCTACATCATATGGACGCCGTTCTTTTCAAGATGCTTCTGCTGAACTTTGGAATCAATTACCATATCATGTTAAATCAGCCAAAACTCTTGAACAGTTCAAATCATCGCTAAAAACTTACCTATTTAATGTTAATGCTTGATTTCCTTTATGTATTGTATTTTGTTACTTCTATAGTTTTTGTATATTTGCGTTCTGTTTTATTTGTTATAGCGCATAGGGACGTAATTGTGTTATGCGCTCAATAAGCATAGTTTTATTATTATTATTATTACTACAAATTACTACGGCCAAGCCTATCTCCAAGCGCCTGTGCGATCGGTTTTCGATGACGTAATCAACCGAGCCTATATAGTGCGGTATACTGCGTGAACGAGTAGCTGAGGGCCCTGGTTTAGTGGGTGGGACAACGGTACAAAGTCCGGAGGGTCCCCAGATTGATTCCCGGCCGGTCCCAAGTGCGATTCTCTCTCTCTTCGAAAATTGTGATCCCGGTTAAAACCATAACCCCCCCCCCCCCCCCGGAGTGCTAATAAATATATGAATACTTCTAAGCCTGTCTCGAAAAACCTGTTCGGACGGTTTTCGATGACGTAATCAACCAAGCCTATACAGTGAGCGAGGTATACTGTACGAATGAGTAGCTGAGGGTCGTGGCTCAGTGGGATGGGTGACGGGCTAGAGTCCGGAGGGTCCCGGATCGATTCCTGAATTGTCATATCTAGTAAACGGTACCATGAAATGTCATGATTCGTTTTGCTTATGATAGTGAATAAATGCATGCATCTATTGCCGCATACATTGGTTGCCTTCATATTTTGATAATAAATATTTTTAATAATTATTTTACTTTGAGTACACTTTTTTTTGACTCACCCTGTATGGTGAATTTTTATAGTTTTCCTTAGCAAACTTGCATAAACTCAATCTTATATCGTCACATACCCCACATCCATCCAATGGTTCACTGAGGTATACCCTCAACTTTCAGAGCACCAACTTGGATTGGAACCAAGGACTCTGCATTAAGCTAAGAAAGTAATTGCAATGAGCTTTTCAGCCACTCTGTGTGTACCCAAAATTCAAAATGACCAATAATTCTAAACGTTTTGCCAACATTCACTGTAAGGAGATTTATCCATCCTCTATTGGTTTTTATATCCTTAAGCCTTCACCCCTTTGAATTCAGTTTTGCATCACCCATAAGTTGCCATCACTCATTTGTTGTTAATGTTTTTCAGGGTTTGGATGTGAATCCAAGGGACGCCTGGTCAACCCATTCCCTAAACCATGTGTTGGAATACACAGGTAGACATAAGGAAGGCATCACATTTCTTGATTCAACAGTCGAAATGTGGGAGGTAAGTTGTACAGAGATTCACACATGCTGTACCCCCTGAGATTACCGGCCGATTGGTTAAAAAGATGGATACATCATTTATTGCACCAATGAGAGACATTGTTAGAATAAGTGTATCCCTGATAAAGATGGGAGTGAAACATTTTACAAGCTGCATTTGAATTGGCTATTCATATGAGTACATCTTGTAATAAACCAATCAGAACCACTGTAAGATAGACAGGTAGACCCCAGGGGTTAACACTTTCCACGCGGCAGTCGTCTGCAGACGACAGTTCGGAATGTTCACAAAATGTTTCCAAAATGTCATAATTATTAGATTTCATATTTGTAATAACTATGACAAATGCATTAAAATAAGTACAATTATGCCTAGTATTGGTTCAGTAATCCTGGAAATAAACTTCTGAAAGTTGGTGAAAGGATTCTGAAAATGGACTTTGAATAAATACAATGAAAACAGGCTACGTTTTGGTTGAGACTTCTTGTCTGAGATAGTTCAGGGACCTTCCTAATACATCCCTGATCTGGGTCGGAATTTATCATCACCACTTTACAAATAGAAGATGTCAGTTTGTCCTTCGAACATCGATTGTGCTCCATCTTGAGTAAACTGAGGTTATAGATCAACTAACCAGATCTTTCCAGATGGCCAAGGGTAAACACTGATTGAACTTGAAACTTCTCCCTGACTTGAGTGCTGTTGGCATACATAATACATCCACCTTTGTGATATTTTTTTCCAGAAAAATAACATGTTTGCAAGTCACAATTATTGGCATTGGGCGTTGTTCCACATAGAGCGAGGGGAATACGAAGATGCTCTGGGTGTATACGACTCTGCAATAGCTCCAAGGGCGCTCAATCAAAGAGGAATGTTAGAACTGATAGATGCCGCATCATTTCTCAAACGATTAGAACTTGACGGTAAGCTTTGCATGCATTTAACAATAAAATAGCCGTTAGAGCTCTCAAGCTGCAACCAGCGAAGACTTTGAAAACTCTCAAGAAGAATTTAATGTATAATGAATAGACCATTTCAAATCTGAAAATATTCCATCGATTCCGAATGTTTCTGAATAGCCGAGTGTGTTTTGGCATCAGTGGATGACTCCGAGTCATCCACAGAAAAGCAAACGTGTTTACACCCGGAGTCTTTAGTAACCCGTGTGTGGATTGCCCTGGTGTTGGGAAAAGATTGTCTTGCTCACAAAGTTGTACCCGGCAGTGTTTCAGTATCAAAATGGTAAGATAAAAGAGATTCCGGGTAATACTTTCACATTTACCATCTGCTCGATAAATTTTTAAGTTGCTGGTATCTACGCCATTGATGATAAAAAACAAAATAGTCTCGCTACTAGTTTTACTTCTCATGGGTGTACGCTTGTATGTAAACATAGTAAACCACTAAGCGGAACCAAATGCTACGACTGCGATCAACTGTTGCGAAGAACGCACTTCACACCTATTCCTTGTGACCCGTTTTTCCGAAGAAATATCTATAGTCTTGAGAGCTGAAGTGAGGTATCAAATGACTATGAAATAGCCCCATGAGCTCTCAAAAAGAATTTGGGGTGCAATGAATATCCCTGAATTTCAGTAACATTCCTGAATGTTTGATACATTTCTTTTGCGGAAAAGTTTATAAATACAAAAAACCTCTTAGGCTAAAGGAATGTTGTGATAGATGCCACATTGTTTTTGAAAAGATAATAATTTCATGGTAAACTTGATGGCAGTCTTTTTTCCAACCTCAAGACCTGAATATTGTGAAGTGATTGTTTTCCAACTGAGTGCGAGTGAGCCAGGATTGATTCAAGGCACTCGTAGAGGCCATTTTGTTTTGTCATTGTTTGGCCCATCTTCTGACACATAGTTTTATTTCACCAACCTTTTTGTTAGAGTTACAGTTAATGAGAATGTTTGTATAGTTGTAGCTAGATGATGCAATTAAAGGGACACAATGTCATGTTGAATTGTTTTAATTTTAATTAATTTACTTCAGAATTCAAGATGATCATTAAAAATTGCCATTATTGTTGTTTCTACTAAAAAAACCCTCAGCAAAGCTTGATTAAAACAATGTTTTAAATATGTTGGAATACCACCCTTAACCATGTAAAATGCTGGTTGCGGTTCTACCAGCATTTTTGAATCGTCGTTTTGTTATACAAAGAGGGCTGATTTTTTGTTCGAGAACCGCCTTGTCTTAATCCTTATAGGTCTAAGTTCGTACATGTAATACAATTGTAAAAATATACAAATCCCAGTTTTTATCATATAATTTTGTAATTGAGGGCACTGCCTCCACCACATCTCTTAATGCCCCTTTAAGTATAAATTTATCCTGCACATTCCTTCGTTTCTCATCAGGTCAGTCAGTTGGTGACAGATGGCAGGACGTTGTAGAGGTCTGTCGTTGTCACACAGATGACCATATTGTGGTCCTCAATGACATCCACATATTAATGTTGTGTCTAGGAGCCAAGCAGGCAGACATGACAAAGTCACTTATGGACACACTCAGGGAACAAATAAGGTGAGATTTAAAACACTCAAACCAAATGAACTTGATTGGAATTGAACCGGCAGCCTTAAGGGGAATTAAAAAAAAAATTGTGATTGCTGTAAGGCCAAAAAAAGAAAAGAAAGAGTTGCGTTGCCCTCATCCGACTGGGTCAAAATTATGAAAAATGTGGGGTGTGGTGTTTGTTTTTTGTTTTTTTTCCCTTAAAGATTTGTAATTTTTTTTAAAGATTTTTCTTTTTTGTAAGATTTTTTTTTTAAAGATTTTCTTTTTTTAAAAAGATTTTTTTGAATATTTCAACACTTTATTTACCTATCTTCCGGTTCATGAAGGTATGTAAAAGCCAACGTAACCCAGAAAACCAAACAACAAGCTCTGGTCTGTACTCCAAGTACAAGAAAGAAAATGCAACTAGTAATAGTATATTGTTTTTATTTAGTCTCATTCTCTCCATCATTGTCTTTAAGTCAGAATACAATATTATAATAATATGTGGATATTCCATACTTTCAAGCAGTTTCTGTTATAGAATCAAGAGTGAATATTTTTTCATGGATGTGTACATTTACTTCAAGAAAATATTTACCATTGGGTAGAAAATACAGCCAGTATGCATTTTCCTTAGTATCTTCACACATGTTGACTGAAATAATAGGTTTAAAATGGTTGATTTGGTATACTTAAAAACAAAACAAAAAAACGGTCGGCCGACTTTCCCGATTTTAGGCTTGTGAGGGCCGGGCAACACAACTTTCTTTCTTTTTGGCCTGATTATTGAACTATGACTCAAATGTATATAAAAGTATACATATTCGGAAAGGAAATGGATCAGAGAATCCAAATTTGGCATCAATTTTGACCAAAAATGTTGGTTTTTTTACTCAATATTTTGGTAAAAAATGCCCAAATCGCTTGATGATGACACTTACTACTTAGGGACGTTGGTTTTTTTCTAATATTTTGACCAAAAAGTGCCAAAAAAGTGAAAAAATATGGAAAACTTTTTTGTGGCACTTTTTAGTCAAAATTTCAAAAAATATTAGATTAGGTTAAAAAGTGAGATTTTTTTATGATTTGCTCAAAAAAAATCAACATTTTTGGTCAAAATTGATGCCCAATTTGGTTTTTCTGATCCATTTCCTTTCCAAAAATGTATACTTTTATATACATTTGAGTCATAGTTCAATAATTACACAGCACTCACAAAATTCAAAGAGTTACTTCCTTGAGTCCCCCCTTAACTGATCTACATGTACACCGATGCTCTGTTCATTAATATCACGACAGGTGGATACAGGAACATGTATTAATCTTGGGTTTAATTGGTGTTTGGTGCTTGAATTGGATTGATGTAATTAAATGAAACTCATGATGATAATGCTTTGTATGATATTAATTAGAAATGTTCACTACATGCAGCTGTTTTTTTAAATTATTTTCGGACTTGTCATTATCATGATTATGTGCTAAATGTGACAATGTTGGAATATAACAGAAATGGTTTATTGTGTACTGGCAATGATAACACCTGCAGCTTGAATGCCACAATTCATTTATGCTATAGTCACTGTCATAATGCTGGACGGAATTGAAGCTATTTCATGTGAGCGTGTTTTGTTGTTGTTCGAGGAGCTGCATCCAGATGCATGAAATATGGGAACAATATGTATGCATGCACGTGACGATTTCACAATTGACCATTCAGGACGCATGGTCATTTTTTGAAAGCGTCTGTTGCGTGCCCACTTCTGGGTTTATGCACGTCCACTTGTCCGCATGTACGATGCGCGCACAATGTTGGAATTATGTCCGTAGCATTACGATACTATGCATTATCAGTGGGGAAGGGGAATTTGTCAGTCTTGCTCCCTCCCCCAGCCAGGGCTGTCCCCTCCCCCAAATGAAATGGCAAATTGTGTATATTTACCAAAATTAGTTGGTTATATCGCCTCTGATCACAGGCCTGTCCTCCTCTTGCCCCCAAATAAATGAAGCCCTAGTTACGCAACTGACACCTTATTTGTAGTCTTTGTCCAGTCGTCACATATGCATACACTGAAAAACATATTTGTAAGTGTCATTATTTCTTAAAGCTTTCCACGCGGCAGGCATCTGCAGACGACATTCCAAGATTTCACAAAAAAAAATCAAAATTAATGAATTTTATTACCATATTTGGAATCAACATGAGAAATGCATTAAACTAAGTGCAAACGTGCCTAGTATAAGTTCAGTAATTCTTTAGATAAGACTTTGAAAGTTGGGAAAGGATTCTAAAAAATCTGATTTGTATATGGTCAAACTAATGGCAGTGTGGAGAGTGTTAAGACATTGGATGTCGAAACTAGTTCTCTAACCTCATTGCAGCTACAATAAATCTATTTAGGAGATTCACCTGCGGTCCTTAGCAATAGACGTCATTCATAATTGGCGATTTCATGTCTAAAGAGGGAGACATACTCGATAAACATACAATCTCATACTTTTACTGCAATGTAATGAACTGTGAACTTCTTCATTTTCCTAGATAGTGTCGGTGACCAGCAAACAATATCATTTCAAACTAGTGGAATGGATAGTTTATACGTTCAAGTTTATTTATAGAATGTAATAAGGTCAAGTATTGAACAGCTCAGAAGTATGAAGCATTTTTATGATTAGTGCAAAGTTCACCACATTGAAAAACGTCTTGGCTACATCGTTAGCCTCGTTTTCGGAACACTAATTGCTCTGAGCATGCTCAGTTGGCTAGCACGGCCCTCCTTTGACGTATATGCGCCAATTATGAATAACATCTATTACCAAGTGCAAAGACCCTGTATCAAAATCCCAACTTCATCATGGTCAACCGCCTCTGAGTCCTTGCTAGATCTTTTGAGTCTGCAGACAAGGTGTGTTTTATTTAGAACAGCTAGGCTGACCTATTATTTCCTGATTTGAGTCTTCTTATACAGATCATTCTCAAATCAATATTTAGTTCATAATTCTTCCTTATCTCTCAGTAAATTATCAGACAAGAAGGATAGCGTTTTCCATGAGGTGGGCTTACCATTATGCGAGTCTTTTGTAGCGGCTGATGGAGGTGATTACGCCAAGGCTGTCGAATTATTGCATCCCATTCGATACAATGTAAAGAATATTGGAGGCAGTAATGCTCAGGTAAGCATAGACTGAATCCTTCCCACCTTTCAGTACCTAACACTCACCCCAGCGAGGGGGATTAAAGCAATATTATGTGATCTTTTACACACTTTTACACTTATTTTATTTCGCTCTTATACAGTTTGACTATCAGGATAGACATTTTAGGACTTGAGCTTGACTGTATTTTCTGTAAAAAAACATAACAGAACTTTTCTGAATCACAATGGAAATCTGCTTCCAATTTAAGGAATTTTTCAACATATGTTTTTTTGATATTCATCATTAAGCATTCTGTAGTACATTGTGTTCATTTGTGTACAGCGTTGTGACCGTGGCGGGAAACGCTGTAAACGGCGTTAATATGGTGTCAAACCATGGAACTCTCTATTAACGAACGTAAAACACTCAGAAAACAACTTGGGGGAGTTAACTCCGACAGTTTATTTTGACCTATTCAAACCATGATTTTGGAGTAATTAAAAAACATATTCGTTGCTATTCTTTCAAAACCTTGTATGTTTTACGGACCCTTCAGCATGTATAAAGTAAAACTGCCCAACGGTTATGCATAGGAAGAGTTGCTTTATACATGTTCTGGGGCAAGAGAACTTACAATGTTTTGATAGATGTGATTTTGTCACTTACAAATGTTTAGAGCAGACCGCTTAAAGGTCATACACAGGAAGTATTACTTTATACATGCTGAAGGGCTGGATGGAGATACAAGGTGTTGAAAGAATAGCGACGAATATTGCTCTGTAACCTGTTTATAAATGTAATTTGACCCCATACAATTGTATTCAGAGGAAGAACTCAAATATAGAGGGCGTTCCATGAAAAAGAACAATTGCCTTTAATGTGATGAAGATTTGAGAAAAAAATCTGCTCAATACCTGCCATGGTTTAGGCTATTTGAAAGACATTTTCTAGTCAGATGGAATATATTAATAGGGTCATTGGTTCTGGAAATTGCATTGCAACTAAGGAACATATCAAGTATCAGGATTGACGTAGAATTGGTGTTTAACATCCTCGTTTCATTTTTTTTCTTCATTTTTTTCTTTTCTTCAGAGGGATATTTTCAATCTGTTTCTGATAGATGCTGCATTAAAATCCACTGAAAAAACACACCACAAACTCGCAAGGTAAGATTAAAAAGTTGATTTTGTTTTAAATAGCATCTTCCACTTCTAATCATAATATGTTCCACAGTAAAAATAATAGCGCAATTAGATGTGCATTACAACTGCTCCCCAAAGATTCACATTGGCTGGTTAGGCTAGGATGTTGTGATGACAGTGTATGGGAAGAATGGTGACCTAGTGCAGGAAATTTTGCTTACTCATACAGTGTTTAGAGGAAAATGTTAAACGTCTTCGTTTTCGAATAAGTGTACAAAAACCCAATTTTACTCCATTCTCATAGCGTTTATATGTTGCACGGGAGAGGGGCTGTACTCGGTGAATATCATGAAGTTATGGGCATTGGCCACCAAAATAATGGCATTTTTAACCAATCTGGTAAACAAATTAAACCATTTTAAAATATATTTGGTTAAATTTTGCCATTTTTTCATCAATATTTTTCAAAAAATTAAGGTGAGACACGTGTTTTCATTTGGAACTAGTAAAATATGATGGACTATTTTCATTTTTATGGCAGCAGCCCATTTTTAATGAAACTAAAAATATGAGTACCCCTCTCTCCCTTGTCCTCATCATTTCCATGGGAATTTGAAGCATCAACTTTATTTTTATCACCCCTCATACTGTTGTTTCCCTGCCACAGATCTCTTCTCCGTGAGCGTCAAGCACTAAGGAAGGATTCCCCGCTGACAGATAGATTAGTTAGCCGATCGTTGGCAGTGCACATTGACTAACCGAACAAACGCACCTTGATAAGATCTTGAACATCAACATAAGTGTGCTGTGAAGTCATTCCTTTTCATTTTCTATTCCGCCATCAGCAAAAACATTGATTGGTGGGGGAAAGGTGAGGGCCATAGGCGGCAAAAAGGGGGGGTGCACGGTGACATATTTTTAATGTCATTCTGGACCATTTTAGTGTTAAACTATATTACCATTTTTTGCTAGTTTCGCAGGAATATGTTTTATCAGTTTAAGCTTGAATAGTTTAATATTAATTGTCACACAAATAGCTTCCGGAATATTTTTCTGGACCATTTTATTTAAAAACTGAAAATGTTTGCGCATTTTGCAAACATTTTTGTCAACATATTTTAACATTACAAAACAAAATTTAGGCTCATCGCCCTCTGTTAATGCGTTGCTTCTGGGGGAATGTTGGAAGGGGAACAGGAAATAAGTGTCTATTTTGTACCTGACACAAAAAACACTATGTAAATTAGGTAAAGTGTTTAAACACCTTTTTCTAAGATTGTATTTTATCATATATAGATTTACAGATTTCAGTCATGTAAAACTGTATTAGGGTCCATTTATGCGTCGTTGTGCATCGGCAGATGTCGGCGGATAAAAGTTGTCACTGCTTCAACCCGTGCGCCGATGTCCGTCAACGTCGTCAGATGCGCCACAACACGATTATGAACGTACCTTAAGTGTGTCTAATTTAGATTGTTCCATTGCATCAGGTTTTTGCCTTTCGTAACAGAAAAAAATTCCAAATTTGACCTTGTTGTAATTAGATACCACATTTTAAAATACCTTATTTATTAAAATAGGGTATTGTCAGTTGTTAGAAATAGTGTCACACGCACGTAACATGGTTTAGATTTTACTAGATTTTCAAAAATAGTAAAATTTGCAGATTGGAAGTCGTATGGCAAATCACCAACTTGGGAAGCGACAATACTACCCATCACAGGTCTGTTGACTAGCAGATGTATTTGCACAAGATTCAAACTTCAGCTATCATCAGTCTGTTACCAAGTTTTCATTTGTGATGTTATTCATTCTATGTATGAGGTATATAAAACAAATATCAAATGTTCTTCCATCGGTAATTGTGAAAATACATCCCACGGTCACCTGAACCCAAATGAATGACCAGGGCCTTATTTCATAAAAGGTCAAAGTAAGATTAATCTTAAGTGTGTAAGTTAAGAAGAGTTCCTATTAGATTCTTCTTAAGTTATGAACAAAAAGTCTCCTAACGATAAGAAGAATATTACTGTAGAATTCCTTAGTAAAGATAACCATTACCCCGGGTTAGAGTTTTTGACCGGGTTCACAATTTTCGAGGAAAAAACACCAACTAAATCTCCGGGAACCTGCCGGGATTTGATCTGGGGACCCTCCGTTCTCAAGCCCCACGTCCCACCCACTAAGCCACGGCCCTCAGCTACTTGTTTGCGCAGTATACTGCGCTCACTATATAGGCTCGGTTGACTACGTCATCGAAAACCGGCGGCGCATGCGCTTGGAGAGGGACTTAGGATTGGCATTTTTTAGCATTCACGGGGGTTAGGGTTAAGATAGCCTCTGAGGATATTCTTCTTAAAGGGCTGAGCAGACTCCACAATGCTGAACTCTTTGCGCTCTCACATATGCTCCACCACAACAAATTGAGGCAGCCTGATCGTACAAGTTTTATGATTGTGGAGTCTGCTGAGCCCTCAAGAATGTTCAGGAACTTAAGAAGATCTTACAAGTTTTATGAAATAGGGCCCTGATGACATTAGAGCATATTTCTCACCATTTCCTTCACACATGCAATATTTGTAAATTATCACAGGTATACAGTACAGTATGACAGTAAATTGTTACACTGTAGTGTACTGTATAAGTGTAGTTGCTACCTGGCAGGGATTACAAAGTAAACTCTTCAAAAAAAGTTCGGGACATTTTTCAACAGCGTATATATTTCAAGTATTTTGTGATATATTCATACTGCTTACAGAAGTTATGCGCGTGAGTATACAGTCATCAGAAAAAGTAACTATACAGGTAATAAATGGGTAGGATATATATTTTTAGAGTTAAAAGCCTATTTATTACCTGTATAGTTACTTTTTTTTATGACTGTATATGCGCAGATGATGCGCATGGGTACATTTTTGAGATCGGCGTTTTAATCTCGCTGAGATTAAGGTCCGTTCGGGCTAATTGATTTTTTTTAAATCAAAACAGTCTGTTATATAAATAATAATAACAATACTATTACATGTCTTATTTTCGGGTGATACAAGAATATATTGCACCTGCTATTTAAATATTGCACTCGCCTCCGACTCGTGCAATATTTGTATAGCTCGTGCAATATATTCTTGTATCACCCTCAAAGCCATTCAATATTATATAAATATTTGTTGACAAGAATTTGAAATTCCCACCTGTTACTATTTGTACAATATTTTTATAAGCTATATAATATGCTTTTTAAATATCAGTTACCTATTATATTAAAATTATAGTAAGTCGGTTGGTGCTTCAGAATATAGATCTTACACATATTTAGTTTTTTTCTTGCCATTTTAGAATATGATTTTGACTCAATATTTAGTTTTTCTTGCCTCTTTAGAATTGAGTTTTTCTTGCTGCTTTAGAATAGCAGTTCTTATGCTATAAGTTTATATCTTTTCCCTTCTTTTTCCATTGCAATCTGAATGAATAATATGATCACTCCAGTATTATACAAATGATTTTGTAAACACTATTTCACTTAAATCATATGTACAAAATATTTTACTAGAAAAGTGTTGTATAAACAGGTTGTGCTGGCTACACCATATATGTGGTGTCCTTAAAGAAAATACATTATTATTTTTAGTGTTAAACTCTGGCAATTTGATATCAGACTTGACGTTACCAAACTATAAGGGACTCCTTCAGCTTACTCATATACTCTAATAAAATGTCAAATCAATTACGTAAAGTGAAGCTATATTGAGTAAACACCGTTTTGATTCATATTTTGGCCATGTCCCAATTCTGTAATTGGATACCTACAATCATTTAACACTTTCCACGCGGCAGGCATCTGCAGACAACATTCCAAAATGTCACATGTTTCAAAAATGTCAACATAATTAAATGTCATTACCATATATGGAATCACCATGAGAAATGCATTAGAATAAGTACAAATATTCCTAGTATTGGTTCAGTAATTCTTGAGATAGGCTTTGAAAGTTGAGAAAGGTTTCTGAAAATCTGTTTTGATATGGTCAAGCTAACAGCCGCGTGGAAAGTGTTAACACTTTCCGTGGCTGGCTGTTGGTTTTACCAAATACAAAACAGATTTTCCAGAAACCTTTCTCAAATGTCAAGGTCTATCTGAAGGATTACTGAACCAATACTAGTCATGTTTGTACTTATGTTAATGCATTTCTGATGGTGATTCCAAATATGATAATGAAATTCAATAATGTTGACATATTTGAAACATTATGTGACATTTTGGAATGTCGTCTGCAGCTGTCTGCCGCATGGAAAGTGTTAAGACAATATCTGTTTAAATGTGTACTGTAGCGGCAAAAGGGGGCAGTTGTCAGTGAAATGCATTTCATACTAATGATAGTATAAAACTTAATCACAATGGTGTCATTTTGAAGCATTCAATAGCTTTGCCGGTATTAAGATCTCAACTGTTTCATTGAGAGACAACTGCATCCCTTTCGCTGTGGATATACAGAAGTAGTCAACTAAAGTTGAACTCTTCTTTTACACTCTGAAATAAAGAGTTACAAGTCAAATCAAGTCATTGCTGTCAGTATTAGTATTCATATTAGTGTTGGACTGGAGTCAAGTCAAGTCATCAATAGTGGTGACAAAGAGTCATTGACACCAGAAGTCACAATACAGGATCGGGATTTTTATAGGCTGTTTTGATTTTAATAGTGGAATAATGGCCGGATCTCAATACAGTATATGCCTTTATGGGTTACATTGAAATCAATGAAAACTGGTCTTTCATTATATCTTTTCACTTTACCTTTACTGACACACAAACACACACAAAATGTGATTTTATTGTAACTGTAATACTTCACACCAATAAAATACACTGTACTTTTAAAAAAGATTATATTTATATTTTAATTCTTGTTCAACCCTGTAGGATGGGTTTGTGGTTCTCAAAGTATATTTTCTATGTATATTAATTCTATTTTGGTATTTGATAGTAAAAATGCTATGATATTAAATTTCGGTATGTATTCTTAACATCATTCATGGGGAAATGTATATAATCCTGGTTAGGTTGGAAATGTGAGGAGCTTTCAGACAAACAGTACAATGTAAACTATAGGTGGACGGATTTTTCAAGTAGGCAGGTCATTTCTTTTCCACATTTATTATTCTTTTAAAGGGGCATTGAGAGATACGTATGGGAATGCACCCTCAATTTTCCTGAAAATTTGTTTTTTTTGTGCACAAAAGTAATATTTAGGCATATACTAACTACCATCTGAAACCGTTTACCTAAATTATATCATGTAATATTTTTGGTAATTTTCAATGTAGATCACATCAAAATTATCAGCAGAATTTGGCATACGGCTTTACCAGAATGTCTATCTAGTACGGGGGGGGGGGGTTGTTCTCAACCTGAGGTTCGTGTCCCCATTGGGGTCGTTTGGGGTTTTCCAGGGGGTCATGAAGGGCTCATAAATATAAGTTTTGGGGAAACCATGTTACATTTCGCTTTAAAAAAGCTTAGAAAAACCCCAAAGAAACGTTCAAATATGCAAAATGTCCTGCTCGCTACGCTCGCATCCAAACTAAGCAATTTCATTTATGATATTCGGCTGGTGCTTTTTTTTCTTCAATTTTTGTTTTGGGGATCACGGTACTGACCAAGAATGTAAAAAGGGGTCGTGGGGCAAAAAGGTTGAGAACAACTGATCTAGTGCCATCACTTCATCAACCCGTTTCCTATTAAATATTACGTTTCAGGGTTCTATTATACTATTAAACTATTTTGTGTTTTTCAAATTTCATCTTTATCGCCAAACTCTCTGTGCCCCTTTAATATCAAATCTTTAAAAAGAAAAATCAAAACATTAAAAAGAATTCAACAATTTTCAATTATTTAAAAAAATAAATAAAAAAAAATAGAAAGATTTTCAAGATTTTCCAACTTTTTTCACAAAATAATTGTACACCTTCATACACCTTATTTAAAAAATAAAAAAAAATCTCAAACGGGACATTTTTCTGTGTGTTGTTTGCATTTGTTCATCCTTAAGCCTATATACGATAATTCTCTTACATGGTGACTGGCATTTACCTTATGGCATTGTGAATCATACATGTAACAATAACAAGCAATGATCCCAAATAACCTGATATAGGATTGAGCACTTAGTGCAGGATGTTTATGTAAGTGTTGTAATGTTGTTACTGGTAAGGCCAATGTGATTTACCTTATACATGTTACCATTATGTATAAGCAATCATGAAAGAGCATACAGTGTCGGCAGAGGCAACAGAATTTAGGGGACAAATTTATTACACATGTTCTATGGAAGACTTGGCAAATTTAGGGGGGGGGGGGTTGCAGTCGAATCTGTTCATTCTTGTTACTCTTATGCTGGCTAAAATGTGATTTTCGCCACGGATTTTCACGATCGTGTGTTTGCTGTATGTGGCCAATCTCCATCTTGAAACATGTTGGACACAATTTCGACAAAAGATGGCAATATTTTCCCCAATTTTTTCTATTAAAAAAAAAAAAAAAGCGCACAAATCAAGCATCTCAGTGAAATGCGAGCGCACTACTGGAAACAAACTTGTTTTTTGTTTGACCTAAACACTGATTGTTTTTGAAAAAGTTGACTTTGACCTGAAAAATGTTCATGACTATTTAAAGCTCAACACAGTTAAAAATGTAACGATATGTTGTAAAAACTGACATTAAAGTGCTTGAAGTATTATGGGAATGATAAAAGCACTTACTTTTTTATGGATAATACTCTTTTTAAAGCGACAAACCTAAGGAGTAGCTAGCATGAAACAGTTTGGTCACTCATGAAACCCATGGTCATATATTAGCTATATGGTACCTTTAATTCGAGGTTCCTTAAGTATACCTATAATACTACCACCAAATGTTCAATTTGTACTTGTAAAGCATATCCCCTTCACCAAATAAATGATAGGGTATTCTAAAGGATTACCCAGTGTTTTCACTCCATTTTTTTACCTCTCATTTTAATTATCTCTTATAACTATGCACTTGCTTCGGATATGGGAGCATATAATATATGTAATGTATTCAAAAGGGTGAGAATCGAATTGTGCACCTTTGTATTGTATCCAGGCTGTGTTGAATTAATTAAGTAGAGCCTGTTGGTGTTAATCAATCAGCAATCTGCTCGTAATCATGTGTAATTGCATGATCCTATGATTAGTTATATTACATCCCGTAATTAAGTTATTAATTAATGCCTTAATTTATGCCATCGTTAGAAACAACATGTGTCATGTCTCCAGTCTGCCAGAATGTTGTTATTGAAATACTCTTTGCACATTTCCATTTTTTTTAGTCTAGAGATACAGTTATCGTTGTGCTGTATGTTGAACCTCGTATCTCCATCCAGCCCTTCAGCATGTACATGTATCAAGTAAAACTTCCCAATGGTTATGCATTGGAAGTGTTGCTTATAAATGTTCAAGGGCCAAAAGACCTTGCAAGTGCTTTTGTCCCTGAACATGTATAAATAAATACTTCCTATGGATAACCATTGGGCAATTGTACTTTATACATGCTGAAGGGACAGACAAATATGAGGTTTTGACAGAAAAGCGACCTTATGACTTTTCATCCTGTGCATCACATTAAAGGTGGTTGACCTGATTTATTTCGGCCCAAGTGTTTCCAATTGTGTTTACTATTCTAAATGAAGACACATCATAAAGATACAGTCATAATCCTAAATTTTCAATTGTTTAAGTGTTTTTAATAAGCAAATATACATGTCAAATTTCCCCGTTGAACAGTGCATGTACATTGTACTTGTAGGGTAGTACAGAGTGAGTCAAAGGAACTTTTTCACACAGACGTAAAGTCACAGAAATTTTGGGTATATAATATGCATATCCAAAACCAATGGCAGCGCTAGAAAGACTTATTATTCAACAGTTTGATGTACTTCCAGTCAACTTTTAATGTACTTTGGATATAAAATCTTAAAAGATTTTATATCCAAAGTACATTCATGATTTCATGTACCTTTTCAGATCTCTCAATCAGCCAGCCAACAATACTATGGGTTATTGCCATCCCAGAAATGACACACAGTATTCCTGGAGACATGACACACATGCTGTTTCTTTAGACAGATGGCAACAACCAATTTGCTTTAAAATACCAGGTTCCACTATAATTGATGTAACGTTACATGTATATGACAGGGATGTGAGAGGCCACAGAGGAAAAGAGGAAAACAGACAAAAATGAGGATAAACAGTGTAAAATTGGGGGAAAATGACAAAAAAGGGCTAAAAAGAAGAGAAAAGGCTGAAATTTTGGCATAAGATTTAAAAAAAAGAAGAGGCAATCAGCTAAAAAGAGGAACTCTCACACCCCTGATATGAGCAAAAGGTTGAATTTTAAAAAGAAAATCCTTTTTTGAATGATAGCCAAATGTTAGGTCTTTTTAGCACTATCATTGGTTTTGAATATACAGGTCTGATTTTTTTTGGTGGCGCTTTTGCTAAAAAAGTGCCTGTTACTCACTCTTTATACCACTTTTGGAGGTAATTCACCACTCCCCCCCCCCCCCCCCCCCCCCTATAAGATCTAAAGGAAACATCCCCAAGGTACCAAAATCTCAATTTTAATGGGGATAAAAGGGAATTTGATTGGACCTTTTAATTATTGGAAATCTGGCAAGGAGTCAACAGGATCCTCACAAATTTTCAGTGACTTACTAAGACATTCTCAAATAGTTGATTGTGTCGTGGAGGGGGGGGGGGGGGGGGCTTTAATGTGTGGGGAGGGGGAATCAACATATTCTTCTTGTGACACTGGCTAGGGGGTCAAATTATTGGAAGGTCAGCATAATTATAAGGGATTTAGAGCAACAAATGTGAGAGAAGGGATTGGAGCAAATTGATGTCTTCTCCTTTTGGGTCAATAACCCCCGAGTTTCAATGACCCCCCTGAAAACACAATTTCCCCACCCCCTATCTGTCCTCACTTTCTTTTGGTGAATAATGTCACCCATACCTACTATTATCAGTTGAAATCAGCTTCTTTCTAATTTTTTTCCTAGATTGGCTAGGGAACAGTTCCATTTGTACGCGATAAATTTATCGCGACTGTATCGGGGCCTGATAAAATAGACATCGGGGCCCGATACGAGGCCTTTGCCATACCCTGGGGGAATTTATAGCAAATAGAGCGGGACATTGTTTAGCAAATACACGAGGATAATGCAATTTACGTTAAACATCCATAATCAATAACATTATCTCTAAAAACATGAAATGCTGAATTTGTACCTTACAACTAGAATAAATAACCCGAAGCTCTATTTACATACCGACCACTTATCTTTCGTTATATTTGAACAAGCGGTAATACACTACTCGATAAATAATCCTTTGCTTCTCGCAACTGTACGCGATAAAAATCTCATCGGGGCCTGATAAAAAACTCATCGGGGCCCGGAACATTCTCGCAATTTTTATCGCGTACAAATGAAACTGCTCCCCTATTAATATTGCTATTTTTGGGTTACTACTTGCAACATGTAGTTAGTTACACCTCTGTATATTTTGGCTCTAAAAATGTATCCTACATTTAGGATACACTGCACGAAGGTAATGACTGTTCAACAAGTTTTACTTTAACTTTGAGTTAAATTATCATGCATGAACAACTCTGACTACAACCCTTAAGGCATCAATTGGCTGAATCACTGTTTTCATGCAGTACAACATATAGGTTCAATGACTTGCTGGCACTATGGTTTAAGGACGCATGATAGGTTTAATAGAATTCAATTCAATTGAAAACCAACATTCCTCAAAAAGTAACTTACCAGGTAATAAAGTAAAGGCATATTATAATGATCTTTTCCATGGGACGCCCTCTATCCTTGATTTTTATTGAAAGCAGATTTTCTTGCAGATTTACATTTCTGATCATAAATCATAAGTAGGCTACATTCTGAGTTACAGGGTGATATGATTCCTAATCTCTTCAAAATCATGGTTTTAGAGTGAATTTAGAATGAAAATAAACTGTCCTGGAGCAGGACAATCTTTTTTCAACCTCTTTAAACCATGATTTTGAAGTAACTTTTGCGGATTGCCGCAGAGTCAAAGGGGAGGGAGAGAGAGGGGAGAGGGGGGAGGAGGTGATGTGGTTCCCCCAAACCAATCCTTCGATAACCGTCAGTGCCAATCTCAACCGACACGACTCGAATATTGGGGAGCCCCCTGCCCCCTCCCGATATATATGGCTATGCCACTGTGTGCACTGGACTGCCCCTGACGGCTTAGACCAGCTCAACTACCAGGCTGAAAAGGGCGAAGGGATGGGAAGGAGACAAGGGAAGACAATGAGAAGATGAAGAGAAATGAGTGAGGCGAGGGCCCCACTATTCGAGTCACGTCGGTTGAGATAGCACTGTCGGTTAATCAAACTTGATGTTCGCACCAGTTTGGGGACGCTACATCACAAGGTCCCCCTCAAGTTTCTGACTTGGCAGCCTGGTAAAGTCCACCGATATAAATACCCTTTGCCCTCTGACAAGTCATCCCAGATACGCCACTGATTTGTTGAGAGAGTTAGTCTATTAATCATTATTCATTTCTATAACTGATAATCGATATCTTGCACTTGAGTCCTTGTAAATCACGAGTCAGTTTCAAACAAATTTATCTTTCTTGAAATTGAATGTCAAGATACATTTTGTATTTATATTACGTCCATATTAAAAATAAAAGAAACAATGCGATATCATAACATGTACATCAATGTAAATTTAATGTTATCAACAAATAATCAAGAAACAATTTGACCTTGACGGGAATTAACTTGATTTGATCATTTTTCATATTATAAAATATATTCTGTATTAAAGAAAATATAAAGAACTAATGATTCGCCCCTACTAAACTTTTTTGTCCTCTGTATGAAACCCTCACTCAAATAGTTCCCAAGAAGGGTTTGTTTGCTACAAAAAAGGAAAAAGGAACCAAGGGTCTTTCAAAAAACAAATAATTAATACAGGCTGTCCCAAAGTGATTAGTACCCATCGATGCCCAAAGTTCAATATCTTTTGTCATCATCAAAATCGATAGGATTAGGTCCGTTGTTTTTACATCATTTGTGTCATACTGTACTATTTTATTAGAATTTTAGATCATGAATATCGGATTTATCAAACTCAAGATACACTCCATTATGTAAAATATGGTGATTTCACCTTTTTGACAAAGTGCTAAAAAATGTGTGTGCTATTTACAGCTTGTTTGAAAGAAACTTGTGTATTCTCATAATCTCTTGTTTACCTAATCTTGTGTGTCTTTCTGTTGTAACTGTTATTAGTTATGGGTGTTCAAATCATTAATGATTCTTCTCCTTAATTAAATTTAACGGGTAAAAAAAGTTTGTCACACTTGAGTGACCCCATGTATTGTTTTATTTGACAAGTGTTTAGGGACTTCTAAATGAAGTGGTATTTGGTGAATCACCAGTGGCTTCGATTTCATTTTTGACATTGGAGAATGGATTTCGTGAGGTTAAACACTAAGGGACTATATCATTTTTATCAAGTTTGTAGGAAATTGCATCCCCAATATGAAAAAGAAGTCTAAGCCACTTCTAATTACCCATGACCACGTCATTACCTGTTTAAATGTCCCTCAAGTTTAGCCTCAAAACTAGCTCATTATAGAAACAAAGCTTGAGGTCGCTCATGCGTGACGATCCATTTTTACTCTTCAAATTGAATCAAAGTATTAATGGTTTGAAGAACAATATGATACAACAGCAGTTTAAAATAGAAATGAGCCAAGGATATTAGCAGACAAGAGATTAAGAGAATGTATTAGTTTCTTTCAAACAAGCTGTTTAAAAACACATTTGTTTGCACTTTGTCAAAAAAGTGAAATCACCATGATGTCTTACACAATGGAGTGTAACTTCATTAAAATAAGTCCGATATTCATGATCTAAAATTCGAATGAAAGGGTACTGTACTGTATAGCAAATATGATAGAAAAACAACGGATCTAATTTCATTGATTTTGATGACGAAAACATTTATTGAACTTTGGGCATCGTTGGGTACTATAAATCATTTTGGGACAGTCTGTATGTAGCGTAGTCAAGTACTTTTTTGGTAAAGAACTTTTTTGGTCAAAGAATCCTCATGAATTTGTTTCCTAGACAACAAAAAAGGTTTCAAACTATTCAGTGAAATTTCTGTAAAAGCTAAAATGGCTCTACAAAGTATTGAAAGACTCTATATAGTCTTTCAGAAAGTGCTCCATTTGATTCTATTTAGAAGACAGAAAGATGTACAGTTGGACCTTTGCTATTCCACTAAACATGAGAATCATTTTGTCAACAATGTTTTCTGAAAATCTACCACTGAAAAAGATAATAGAGATTTGTTAATATTTTAAGTTACTTTGAAAATTATTTCACATTCTTTGATTGCACAAATCCTGATCCGGTTGCCGAACCTGTAAAGTTCTGAATCTGTCTGGCGACGTTCTTCTTATCCGCACATCTGGCGGTGTCTAGCAACCTTCCAAATGCTGCGCTAAATTTATCGTTCAAAATTGCGTAGAGATATGGATTGATTGTTGAGATGCACCAATGTAAATAGGTGGTGATTATTGCTATAACCCTCGGTATGCATCCTTGGCATCCTGCATTTAGTAACACTACAAAGCAGTTAGGGAACCAGCATATGACATAGACGCATACCAACACCCCTAATGCGATCCCAGCTTTCCTATGTCTGTTGGATCTCATTGGCCTCTGGTGTGCTGCTGGTGGTTCAATTATCACAGAGAGTTGCCGCGGCGTTCTCCGAGGAGTTGCCGTCGTAATGGCTGCAGTGTCTGCGACTGTGTCGCCCATGCCAATATTGTCTGTAATGGACTCTGTAGCAGTAGCAGCAGTGGAAGGTGAAGAAGACATTTCGGTGCTTTCCCTATCAGTTGTAATACCAGTAGTTGATGTGACAGTACCAGTAGTTGATGTGACAGAGTCTTCTGTCATGTCTGTCGGAAATGTTCTGATAGATATCAGCGAGACATTCGTAACTGTTTCATCTAATCTTTGAAGTCCATTGGAAGATTCTGCACTTGATTTGATTGCTTTCCCGGCGATGGCATTGCTACTGCTGCTAGTAGTACCGCGAAGATCAGGCGGCTCTTCAGAGGATACCCTTTTACCTTTGACAGCAGTAGCTGATGATAACGACGCAGCACTGTGAACGAAGCTTTTGGATCTTGCACGTATCCGACTATACACAACACGATTTAAACTAGCTATAAGAATTAGAGGAATGAGAAATTCTAACAGAAACAAGATCACGGCAAGATATATGTTATTCCGGCTTTGTAGTCTACATTCCTTGATGAGAGAATGAGGAGTCACATGTTGATTGGCAATTCTGTCCCATGCGAATACAATAATGGAATAGAATGTAATACACACCGTCCAGCAGCAGCATATGAGAAACAAAGCTCTTTGTTGCGACTGGAACTTTTGATAACGTAGCTTTTTAGTCACCAACCAGTAACGATCCAGACTAATCAGAAACAAGGATAACACGGACACCAAAGCCGCGGACGATTCGATCACCGTCCAGATCTGGCAAGATACCAGGCCAAATGGCCATTGTTCCAGAAGCAATGACGCCGTGCTGAACGGTACAACGACAAGTCCGATGATCATATCAGCGATTGCACGATTTAGGACGTATAGATTCCCCACGGACGCTCTTATCCGCGTGTCCTTCGCGTACGAAAGCATCAATAGAAGGTTACCTATGACCGTTAGAAGGGCAATTAAAGTCAGTGATGTCGCCACTGACGTTGTCCAGATGTGAGACGTTGATTGCACAGGATCCATTGTAGATTCATCGATAGACTGATCTGATGTATTCCACGAAGGACTGCTAGTGTCAATGGAAGTCATTATTGTGTTGTTGTCTTCAATGTCTGGGTGTCATACCAAAATCTATGGTCAGAGGAAAAGTAAAAAACAAAAAAGCGTGTTAAGACACATTACGCAGATACGGAATAGATCCATGTAGGCTACAACTTCTTTGTGCGATGCCGTGGGTCCGCTATATTCATTCATCATTTATTACCATAACATTAAAATCACAAATAACATCAAATTACATCAAAAATCAATAAGAAACAATCAGATAATTTACAACAACAGAAAAACGAAACGGTTATGGAGGAGACGGCTAGAAGGCCAAAAAGGCCTGTAAAGTGCCATCCCCTGAAGCCCTAAAACACAAAACCAATACAGCCAAATTTAAAACCAAAATATGACACCAACAAATTGACAAGACAAAGGACAATGCTCAAAAAACAAAAAAATATCATCAAATAACCATAAAGTGAAATTGAAATAGTGCTCTAAAAAACCCACAATTAATCGTAACTTGAAATAAGTTTTTGCTTGAATTTATTGCGAAAATGTTTTACCGAATTTGAAATTTTGTATGAATTTTCGAGAGAGTTCCAAAGATGGGGGCCACTAGTGCGAACTGAGTGATCCGAGAATATTCTCTTATTTTTGGTTAGATTGAAGTTGTTACTATGTCTTGTCGAATAGTTGTGGATGTCAGATATAAGACAGCAATACCTTCAATACAACGTCACGTGTTGTATATATGGTTGTGGATAAGTTAGATATGAAAGGTTTTTTAGCATCCTTGGTTGGATGCATGGTTTCTTGATGTTGTATTAAAGGGACATTAAGTGGTGTTGAAAAGTTTAAATGTTTAAAAATTTACTTCAGAATTCAAGATGAACATTAAAAATCGCCATTATTGTTGTTTCTACTAACAAAAAACACAGCAAAACTAGATTAAAACAATATCATCGCTATTTATTGAAAAACGCCCTCTATGCAAATATGGTTCGCGTTATGTATCACGCGTACTGCACGGGGATACTGTCGGACGTAAAATGCTGGTCCCGCGGGATAAGCATTTTTGAATCGACGTTTTCTTGTACAAAAAGAGCTGATTTTTCTTAATCCTTATAGGTGTAAGTTCATACATGTAATACAATTATAAAAATAAACTAATCTCAGTTTTTATCATAATTGAGGGCGCTGCCTCCAACACATCTCTTAGTGTCCCTTTAACGTCGAAAACGTTATTGATTATAATGACATCTTTGACGTTAATACAACATTACGACCACCCAGATCCAACTAAAGACGTTGAAGCCCCCTTCATCATGTTCATATCCAACGAAATTACAACCAATTATACAACGTGTACACATGACGCACGAGTATTTTACTAACTTCTGAATATTTATTTGAAGAATTGTTTAACACTTTCCACGCGGCTATTTTACTATTAGTTTTACCATATTATACAAAACAAATTTTTCAGAAACCTTTCCTAACTTTCAAGGTCTATCTTAAGGATTATTGTTCAAATACTAGGCATGTTTGTACTTATTTCAATGCATTTCTTATGGTGATTCCAAATATGGTAATGAGATTCAATAATTTTGCCATTTTTGAAACATTTTGAAATGTCGTCTACAGCTGCCTGCCGCGTGGTAAGTGTTTTAAGATTTGCAATTTGGTTGTGGTATGCATAATTGAATTAGTAGTATAGAAAGTGTCATCATAATAATGTAGCATAATAATTAGTTATATATCTAGGAATCTTTGGCCATGCAATCGATCGTATAATTTTATATTTTGGAAATGAAAATGGTCTGTAAATAACCCGCAGCTATGTAGCCTACATGTATGTGATATGATCAGCTTTGAAACACATTGCATAATTTTACGTCAAATTCTGAAAAAGGTAGAACAGGGCGAAGTCGCTTTTATTATTGAATCATATCTACACAAGTTATGACGCAATTGCTAAGGGAGGGGTTGTTATTAATTAGAGACAGGGTAGTGATACGATTCACGATTGTAAACATCCTTTTGTACATGTTTAGGCCAAAACAAAAGGATGTCTTTCAGTTACAGGGTATCCAAAAACTCTTAGTTGTTACTGTAACATGTATTTGGGACTGGGAGTAAAATATCATTCAACACTGTACTGTTTTCTTTCCAAGTACTAAGTATGTTTTCATTATCGGCGATAATTTATCGCGATTAAATTGTTTTACTGGAGACATGACCCGGGGACATGACACTGTAATGTATAATTTGCGAGAATACACATGTATTTGAAATATTAAAGAGGTGTATAGTTAGTTGTAGTTTTCTTGGTCACCCTGTAGTTGTTGAACGCCACAGATCGTTAATAGTAATACCATACATTAGAGCAGGGGTGGGTAACCTACGACCCGCCAGTGTTATCACAAAATTCAAAATATAAAACCAAAAAAACCACTTCCTTGAACCCCCCCCCCCCCTTAAGAGAGCTCCTCCTTGTGAATTGAACACGGAAATATGAATTCGCTTATTTTTCTTTTAGATCCTTAATATAATAATAACATCTCTCTGATAAAACCATGGTTCATTTAACGAGTTTTAACTACAAAATATACCAGATGATTGGATAAACATAATGAACCGTTGTTATATATCGGCGGCGGTCGTTGCTGAACCTATTGTAATTGTATGTAAATACATCGAGGACAAAGACGGGACAAAACAAGATAATTTTAGGTTCTGTAGTGTTTAACAATAGCTAACAATGGTAATTTGTAGATTAATTTCGCTCTGACAACCTTGTGTTGTGGAACAGTCCGACCGGTACTTTTAATAGAGTTTTAACCAGAGAGACGTTATTTTAATTATAACATCTCTTCTGGTTTAACCGTTGATAATCATGATATAATACAGTTAGCAATTTCATGGTTGAACGGAATGTTGTCCAATTCTTAAAAACTAAGTGGTTTTATATTTAGTTTTTACTGACATTGTCAGCGACAATACTATACATGTATATTGTATTTTAATTCCATGTATTGTATATAACTTTTCGACTGCATGGGCTTCATCAAAACGGTAACAATGAGCTATCTGATTCTATTTCCATTAGTTACAAATTATTGTTGTTGGATAGTTCAAAATCAAATCAGGAAGATGTCATTAAAACATCTCTGATCTGTTCAACTTCAAATGATGTAGTTAAAAACACGTTTAAAGATACTAGCTCATTCATCTACTTACTATATTTCAAACGTTGCTGATGATGTACATGGTGTAGATCCACTTTCAAATAAAACGTCCATTATCAATATGTATAACGGTGTCGAGGTTGTAAAAAACTGGAACAAATTATTGATTGATGCTACATCGACCGCATTTAAATCCAAGATTAACGTCTGAAGCCGTATCTATCTGCAGATGTATTACCGTAAGAATAAGAATAAGATGATCTCAAGATCTTTTCCAACACGCGGGTCCAACACCTAACCTATCTCTCTCATCTGCATATGTGGCACATATTAACATGTACATGGTTGGGACATAAAGCATATGGTCTGTAAAAAAACTCGGTAAAAAACACAACAGGAACCAACATATATGTGATGTCCTAGGATATTATTATGATAATAGACCCTACAGTCAATGACTCACATTTGAATGGAGTTGATCTGAGTCTGACTCCTAACTACATGTACTTGTAACGGGCGGTGGGCAGCACCGTTGTATGCAGTAGACGAAGAGTTCACACGGCGATTGTTTTGCCATTGGCAAGTGGTGTCGACAAGAGAATCAGCCGAAAGGTCAAAGAAAATCCACCTATCGACACATTTTACACAATCGTATGCGGTGAGCGTGTGGACTCCGCGATGTGTCAGTCTTTTTAACGGGGATGTGATCGATTAGCTCCAGACAATGAAATATATCGATTACCCCAGAACGTCGCCGCAGAACTATACCAATGCACGTTTCAAAACAAAGTGTTATTATTGGAAGAGGTGCTTTGAGTGCCTTACATGTTTTTAAACGGAGCGTGCTTAACATAATCAGATATAAAATCGATCAAGGGGAACGGAGCGCTCAGTACATAAAATACAGGGTTTCCCGTAAAAAATAAACATTCGATTGATTTTGATTAGTGAATATGAGGCATCGTATCATGTTATCATGTTAATATTTGTAGGGCCTATATATTTGTATATATTCTACTTTTATTTTCTATAATTGAAAATATTGCTTAATTTGTTTAAGGGACACAAGACTGATGCCACTGTTCCAAAAGTGAATGTCCAAAAACAAACCAAAATGAAATGAAATGAAATGAAATGATATAATATAATATAATATAATATAATATAATATAATATAATATAATATAATAAAATAAAATAAAATAAAATAAAATAAAATAAAATAAAATAAAATAAAATAAAATAAAATGAAATGAAATGAAATGAAATGAAATGAAATGAAATGAAATGAAATGAAATGAAATGAAATGAAATGAAATGAAATGAAATGAAATGAAATGAAATGAAATGAAATGAAATGAAATGAAATGAAATGAAATGAAATGAAATGAAATGAAATGAAATGAAATGAAATGAAATGAAATGAAATGAAATGAAATGAAATGAAATGAAATGAAATCCCCACAATACAATACAATACAATACAATACAATATAATATAATATACTGTACGAAGTGTTTACGCCGGGTGTGTTTTTATCCCAAAAAAAATCACTATATATCCACCCGATTCAAGACGAGCGGGTATATAATATACGGCTACGTAACCAGCGCGCCGAGTATCGGTTTCGTAGCCGTAGAAATAATATACGGCTACGTAATTAACGCGCCGAGTATCGGTTACATAGCCGTATACGGCTATGGAGCGCCCGGTTTACGTAGCCGTATACGGCTACGTAACCACTGCCTATAATATAATATAATAATAATATAATAATAAGGCGAAATTCTTTTCAAAAGAATTTCGCCTTAACGTCATTTTAAACAATAGATTTCGCCCTAACGAACAAAAGACGGAATAAATCGCATTGTTCTCTATCGCCTTAAGGATGGTTTTAATCGTATAATATAATATAATATAATATAATATAATATAATATAATATAATATAATATAATATAATATAATATAATATAATATAATATAATATAATATAATATAATATAATATAATATAATATAATATAATACCGTATAATATAATATAATATAATATAATATAATATAATACAATATAATATAATAATATAGAATAGAATAGAATAGAATAGAATAGAATAGAATAGAATAGGATAGCATAGAATAGAATAGAATAGAATAGAATAGAATAGAATAGAATATTATAATACATTAGAAAAGAAAAGAAAATAATTGAATTGAATTGAATAGAATGAATTGAATTGAATTGAATTGAATTGAATTGAATTGAATTGAATTGAATTGAATAAAAAATTAAAAAATAGATAAAATGTATATAGATAAAATATATAAGAATAGAAAAATAGATGAAATGAATATGAAAAGTTTATACAATATATAAAATAGATGAAATTGATAAAATAGATATAATAGATATAGATCAAATAGATAAATAGATAAAATAGATAAAATAGATAAAATAGATAAATAAATAAAATAAACCCCCCACCCCCCCTACAGCTGAAACTGAAAATTACATGACCCCCCTGCTAACCAGTAGCGTTTTACACCCCCCCCCCCTCCCTGTAAAAAAATCACATGTCACATACTTGGCTGTCTTTACCTTTGGAATTTTGTTCATGGATATGTTGGCAAATTCTGTTTGTGCCCTATTTATCTGAACGGCCAATAATTTTATGATGTCCTTCTTTTTTCACACAATACAGGGTGTCCCTAAAAAACCCAATTGTGCACATGTTTGCGCAACTTGTTGACCATGAAGTCCTAAAGTTTGGTGTCATATGTTTATACACCCGGAAAGGGAAAACACTCAGCTTTTAGATGCCGTTTATTTTATCTGATTTGGATTTGTCAATCCTGAGATATGGACAATTAACTAGAGTAGAATCGATGTTGTGCCACTTTACAGTTTCAAAGGTTTACTCCTAAGATACAACTTCCACTTGAACGAGTGCCCTTCACCAGTGTTATGCAAAATAACATTTTTGTATTGAGATTGAATAGGTTTAAATAATAGAATGAGTGCCTGTGTATCCAAGCAGAACTGAATATAAATATGTTTGTTACATGGGCATGATTCGAACCAGTCCTTTTGACGAGGTTTCACAAAATGTTTATAGGGCCTACATTTTCAAAACAAGACAGAAGTCCCAATGGCTGGGTGCGGCCTCAATTTTCAATAGGCATGATCATGATGATAGAAGAGGGTGTTCATGGTCTTAACATATCACGAAACGAGAAGAGTCACTAGAGAGTTTGCCATTCATTTCTCAAACACTCACGTACCATCTAGGAATACACATATAAAAAGAAGTATTAGAAATGCTTGGTAGATGGTATGGTACAAGCACCATATGAATAAAGAACATTCTGGAAGACTAAGATATGAAAAGTGGCAGGACACAGTAACACATTGATAACGTGCGGCGTGTACTTCAGAGGGATCCCAGCATAACTGCTCGTAGAAATCCCTTACCACATATTCCAAGGACATCATTTTGTGTTCCATAGCCTCTTTTAAACAATTCTGGTCAAATGCCCACCTCAATGTCAATGTTTCAAGACGATTGATGCCCATGGATAGACCTGTTACTTTCATGGATAGACCAATGTTAGTATCGTTTTGACGCTCATAATCATTTATTCTGTAAAAGTGGCACAACGTCGATTTTGTGTAGCTTTGATAAACTGGGTATATCTCAGGATTGACAAATCCAAATCAGATAAAATAAACGGCATCTGAAAGCTGAGTGTTTTCCCTTTTCGTGTGTATAAACATATTACACCAAACTTTAGGACTTCATGGTCAACAAGTTGCGCAAACATGTGCACAATTTTTTTAGGGACACCCTGTATTGTGTGAAATTAGTAATGGCGAGCGTAGCGAGCGGAAATTGTGTCATATGTATACATTTTGGGTGATTTTGTGAGTCTTTATAACCCGAACAAGTTAGCCTACATTCTGAGCAGAAACGTATAATCCAGTAAAACGTTCAACTTTTGTGAGCATTGGTGCAAAGCTGAGACGAGGTGAAAAGCATGCAATAAATCACATTTTTTTAATCATAAAATTGGATTTTGTTACATTATACACACCGAGTGACTCTAACTTCTCGGCCGTTGATGATTATATAGATGTTTTTCCACCATATCGTCCGATGCACAGAAAAGATTTGCTCGATAGGTTTAAACAAAATATGCGCGAAGCGCAGAAAAAAATTGCATTTACACTCCAAAATAGCCTCTAAAATCACCCCAATCACCACCATCTTTATAGTTTAAAAAAATGTTACACAACCCCCCTGTTTAAGAATAAAAAGTTACATAACCCCCCCCCCCTATTTCAACATATGAAAGTTACATGACCCCCACTATAGTTTATCCAACCGCCCTTCAGCATAAATAATGAACGGTCCCTAACGTTGACTTGTTCAAAATCCCGTCCGAAATCCGCACAATCATGGAATAGTTTAAAAATCTAAAATAGAGGGCGCAATATAGCTGGCTGCAACACGTTTAACACTAACAGAAGACTAGCGAGTAAGCGTCCTCAATCCAACCACTTTTCCATCTAGCGCTTTCTAAATTCATGAAATTACTCACAATTTGTTAATTCAAAATGATTATAAATTTTACAGAAACTTTGACTAGACTAGATATTAGAAATTTACAGAAACTTTGACTAACGGCAATCAAATTTGTTGACGAGGAGATGGTAATAAATTACCAAATACAAAAACACACCGACAAAATATTGATGCCAATAAATATTTTCAGAAATTCGAACTCGAACCAAGCCCATTATGGCGTGCAAAACGTTTGAAAAGTTTGCGCCCACCCGCTAGGACACGGTGCTACTAGCGGGATACCCTCGCTACGCTCGGGTCCCGCTACGCTCGGGTCCCGCTAGACGAGTAAATGATATTCATGAGTTGTAACTTGAGTTCATGAATTGTCAATTGCTATCAAACTTGAGTTCATGAGTTGTACATAACGAATCTCACTATCGAGATCAGGAGGATGAAAGGAAACATGGTTATTGCCGACGCTGGAACCCGACTGTTTATTTTAATGGAATAAACTGTATAAAATTAGGAACACATCGAAATTATCATCAGAATTCGGCACATATGGCATCACCAGAATGTCTATCTAGCGCCATCACTTCAACCCTTTTGTTCTATTATACCTTATCTATTGAAACTCTTTTTTTTCTTCAAATTAATTTCATTTTATCACCAATCTCCCGTGCCCCTTTAAGGATAACAAACACACAAACACCCCCCCCCCCCCCCCCCCCCCAACATACACACACGGTTTCCAGATTTATAGTAAAACACTAATACCCGCACCAGCTACATTGCGGGGGTATTTGTGTTTGTGCGCTGTGGGAGTACACAATGAGTATAAATATACATTTTGGGAGTTGGATTTTTTGTTGGTACAGGAGTGCACTACGGGGGTAATTATTTGTACTGTGGGGGTATTTTTGTATGTACATTGTGGGAGTTGACTAGATAGATGGCGCCATTCATATAGTCGGGTGGCAAAGTGTATGTTTTAAGATGACAAATAACACACAAAAAACAAACAAATCGTTCTGGGGGTATATTTGTTGTTGCTTTTAACACGCTCACAGTATCCTCATATACCATTTGGAAACTGTTCATTGTGGGGGTACGCCCACAATGCCGAAATACTCCCACAATGTCAAATCATACTCATATCTACACCCACAATGTACCTCTTATAAGTACATGTTGGCGTACAATGACGTATAGACGGCGGCGAACGTAGGAGGGGGGGGGGGGGGGGGGGGGGGGGGGGGGGGGGGGGTGCGGAAGTATGCCTGCCGAACTTGAATTCAAAATATTTTGAATCAACTCTACGCGGCGGCGGCGGTGGTGTGTCTTAGAATAAAAAATGTCTTTTTAAATACTATTTAGATCATGTTGGACCCCGCGCCGTTCGGAGAGGGGGTTTACGGAAGTATGCAAAACTTACATTCAAAATCTTTTTTTGTTCTCATTAGAGCGTAATACGTTTAAAATTATATTTTTGATATTTAAAAAAAAAAAAAAATCTCCAAATTTTGTTCCTAATAGCGAAAATTAGACCCTCGTATTTCTGCCATTTCGATAAATAAACATGATAAACTTTAAATCGTTTAAAGTAATCATTAACGTCTGTGGCACGTGTCCGAGAAGTCTTAATGTCGCAGGGTCTTGCATTAAAAGACAGTGGGGTGGAGAAAATGAGCATTTATACACAGCTCTATGGAGAAAAATTTACATAATCGTCGATAACTCGAAAAGAAAATCATTAATAGAACATAATATTTTTTCAAATTAACTTTTTTGGGCAGACAATATACGGTTCTTTTCTTGAAAAAAAAAAAAAAAAAAAAAAAAAAAGATAAAAAAACTAGATAATGACTTCAATTAGTCCTACTTTGCTGAATGTCAAATTGACTGGAATTTAGTTATATTTCATGTATCATCACACCCATCTCGATCCTAAAAACCACCATCCCCGCCGGAACACACAACATCAACCCGCCCATGTTGGCGTACAATGACGTATAGACGGCGGCGAACGTAGGAGGGGGGGGGGGGGGGGGGGGGGGGGTGCGGAAGTATGCCTGCCGAACTTGAATTTAAAATATTTTGAATCAACTCTACGCGGCGGCGGCGGCGGCGGCGGCGGCGGTGGTGTGTCTTAGAATAAAAAATGTCTTTTTAAATACTATTTAGATCATGTTGGACCCCGCGCCGTTCGGAGAGGGGGTTTACGGAAGTATGCAAAACTTACATTCAAAATCTTTTTTTTGTTCTCATTAGAGCGTAATACGTTTAAAATTATATTTTTGATATTTAAAAAAAAAAAAAATTCTCCAAATTTTGTTCCTAATAGCGAAAATTAGACCCTCGTATTTCTGCCATTTCGATAAATAAACATGATAAACTTTAAATCGTTTAAAGTAATCATTAACGTCTGTGGCACGTGTCCGAGAAGTCTTAATGTCGCAGGGTCTTGCATTAAAAGACAGTGGGGTGGAGAAAATGAGCATTTATACACAGCTCTATGGAGAAAAATTTACATAATCGTCGATAACTCGAAAAGAAAATCATTAATAGAACATAATATTTTTTCAAATTAACTTTTTTGGGCAGACAATATACGGTTCTTTTCTTGAAAAAAAAAAAAAAAAAAAAAGATAAAAAAACTAGATAATGACTTCAATTAGTCCTACTTTGCTGAATGTCAAATTGACTGGAATTTACTTATATTTCATGTATCATCACACCCATCTCGATCCTAAAAACCACCATCCCCGCCGGAACACACAACATCAACCCGCCCACAAAAACCTTTATACAATATCGGGCGCATTTTCGGCCAAACTAATAGTTTTGGCCGAAAATGCGCCCGAAATTGTATAACAGTTTTGTATCTTACTATAAATCCGTGTGTAGGGGTGTGTTTGTGTGTTTGTTATACATGTACATCCATATGCAGCGATGGAAATACCCACATGACTTTCCACCCGGGGTAGACAATCCCGGTGCTGCGTCCAAAACTAGGGTCTGCGCAAAGCCCGGGTTTTGCGCAAGCCCCTAGTTTTGCGCATACAAAAACTGGGTCTTGCACAAAACCCGGGTTTTGCGCATAAATACGTCGTGTATAGTTCATGCATGGCATACTGGTTGAAAATCGGGAATTACTTTTATAAGGCCGTGAATAGCGGGGAATATCAGTTATCTTGTTGTGACTGTCGTTTCTATGCAAACTATTAGGCATTGGTTTTATTATTGTTTATATTGTTTAATGAATTAATGAATGGTTCAATGGGCCGTGAGACACATTTTTCAATGTGTTGAGTGAGTGTAAATATTAGCCCCTATATTATGCTGATTAACTTGCCCGGGTTAACTTGTAGGCTACTTAAAATTAAAGTTAGGGTGGGGGTGGCACTCAGATTAAAACGTGGATTTTCTTTTATGACAAAACGTGTATGGAAACTTGACTTTCTACGGAGTTAAACCCCGAATTTTCGATGTTTAGTCAATTGTCAATATTGGAGTGGGAGGAATGGGTATATCACTGGGGTTAAATATCCTCAGAGTCCAAAATATTCGCAACATTCAAATGGGTGTTGTCTGGGAGGGGCACTTGCCTGCTTGTTGGATGATTTACCCCCCTCCTCAGCTACACATTCGCGCAGTATACTGCGCTCACTATATAGGCTCAGTTGACTACGTCATCGAAAACTGACGGCGCATGCGTTTGGAGAGGGACTTAGGATTAGCATTTTTAGCACTCAGGGGGGTTAGGGTTAGTATAACTGTTGTAAAAAATAGGGGAGTCTCTGTATTATTCGTACAACTCATTGTAATAAGAGTCCCTTCTCATTCATTGTAAAAATAAGAGGGAGTCCCTGCAATTCGCCTACTTGTTAGAAAAGGGGTCCTCTGTCATGTAATTCGTACAGCTATGTTGAAGAGAAGAGGGGTTCTCTGGGTAATTCGTACAATGTTGAAGAGGGGGTCTAAGTGCGGGAGTCGATCGAGTCGGTCCCTGTAATTCGTACAACTATTGTAATAAGACATGAGAGGCAGGGGAAAAAGGGAGTCCCTAATAATACATACTCCCTCCCCTTTTTCAACCGGGGGTAGGGGTGGTCAATGTGATCATCCCCCTGATTTTTTATATAGTGTATGTGATGGCAACAGGCAAAATTAAATAAAGTGATTGCTTTTCAATAAATGGTCAAAAGTACACACCAAATCGCACCAACGGTTCGAAAACAGCTTTTCCCAGCACTCTCTGTAAATATCATGGACGTATGGGATAACTCCAGTTAGAACCAATTGTTTGACCCCTCCTACTTTGCATGTATCTTTTATGGGGAGCCCATGGTGTATATATATCCTCCAGCACGCGGTGTCATAAACTCAAAACGGCCCTATGGGGAATTTTCCGAACAATTCCCTGTAAACTTCAATTAATTCGAATACACAGCAGACGACATAGATAACCCTTACGGGGCTTACCCGTAAGCTGTAGGATTTCTATGGCAGACGATACAAACAGCACCACCAACAATGGGACACCAGCTTCAGATCGGCAAGTTGAGTGGCACTGTCCTGAGTGTTGTTGCGCAAAACCCGGGTTTTGTCCAGTTAGTGTCTACTCAAAACCCGGGTTTTTCGCCACCCGGTTTCTGGACGCGATACCGGGACACACTCACTGTATAAATGTATTGCGCTTTACTCCGTCAGGTATCAAATGTTGTTTACGGTAACGAACATCGCGTCCCGGGTGGACCAACCCTGGATAGACTACATACAATAGAGCGCCCTCACGGAATAAAGCGCAATAATACTGTTTAAAAAACACCGTGGCTTGGAAACTATATTGATTATAAATTATACCGTATGTTAAAACACTCTCCGTGGTCGGGGAGGTAAAATCAAGGATGGATCATTCTAAAACAGCCCCGGGACTGTCCACCCCCGAGACTGTCCACCCAGGGACTGTTTCTAACCCTAAACCTAACCCTAACACTGTTTCTAACCCTAAACATAACCCTAACCCTATCCACCCTGGGTTGGTCTACCCCGGGACTGTCTACCCCGGGTGGAAAGTCATGTGGGTATTTCCACTGCTGCACATAGATAATACAACATTACGCAAATTATAGTAAGATAGTATTATGACGCTGACTATTTGGATCAGTAATCCTTGAGATAGACCTTGAAAGTTGGTAAAATGTTTCTGAAACTAATAGCCGCTTGAAAAGTGTTTTAAGTTAAGATATGAGCCATTTTGGATAGGATCAGACGTCACCGCTTCGTTTGAAAATTGAACGTTACATCACTCTCTGTTAATGTTCAAGGATATAATTTGTTTTTCCCGAAAGCCCTCTCTGGAATGGTTTCAAATTGCAACGAGAACATCAATACATGCTGCCGATGGACGATGTATATTTTCTTATAATCATGTTAGTTTCCATTAACATTAACAGCATATTTCATAAAAACCACATTAAATAGAAAGACATAAACAAATTATAATTCGATGTACTTTAGTCGGATAGCAAATTTGATTTAGATTTCTATTTGCAGTAGGTTGTACCATTAATTATAGTGGTGTATTGCATTAATTAAAGCCGCCTTCACAGGAAAACGTCTTACGGGAGAGAAACAATCATTAACTGACTGACAACTTACGAAAAACATGTTAATGTGCAGCAGCAGTTTTGAGCGCCTTCAAAAATGGGTTTAAAAATTGACCCTTTTCCCCACAACGAGGACCTTTTTAACAGGGGGCGGGGGAAAATTTGGCAAAATTTGACCCCTTTTCAACAAAAATGCTTTAAAAGACCCATTTTTCGCTCTGAAACTGCTTTTGGAGTATTTTTGGACTTTCGGGGAAATTTGGAGGTTTCTTTTTTTTGGGGGGAGGGGTGGTGGTGGTTACGGGCCAGTGGTGCGCAACGTTGTTTGGGTTCTTATTCTGCTTCGGCCTCCGTCAATTGTGTCGATTGGCTAGGCTGCCATATGATCACATCTCCGGATCATCTTTCTCCAAGCTACTCTGTCTTGTGCCAGACGCTTGGCCTTTATACTCATACTCATACCAGTCCATTCCTTGATGTTGTCAAACCATTATTTCCTTTGACGACCTCTTTTCCTGCTGCCTTCCACTTTCCCTTCTATGATGTGGAGTGCCAGTAAGCTACCACTGCCTTTAATGATGTGCCTGAAGAAGGCCAGCTTTCTTTTGATAAGCTCTCCTAGCAGTTGTCTCACTACACCAAGTTCTTTCAGGATACTTATGTTGGTTCTTTTCTCCTTCCAGTTAACTCTTAACATTCTTCTCCAGATCCACATTTCAGCAGCCATTATGCGATTTTCATCTGCTTTGGTTAGAGTCCATCCCTCCAGACCGTAAAGGAGCACGCTCCATACCAATGCTTTTACAATCTTTGTTTTAACATGTTTAAGGCTTGATGTGAGGTTGCGGTCATTCCATAGGTCCTTGGTTTTGGTTACAGTTATATAACCATGGATGTGCGGACGTTCGGAGTCATCGAAATTAAAGACCCCAGTTTTTTCACTTGCAGAAACACAGTAAAAATGTATATATATAGGAGGCTTATTTTCACGGATTCAATGTCTATATTTGCGTGGCGCTACTTTATGAATAGTGCTGGATTGAAAATTGTGTCCTGATCACTCCCTGCATCTCTCTCTTCTTCCATACCAATTTTTACATTAAGGTGCGTTTATAAATCAACTGTAATCCCTGTAAACTGTTGTCGCTTCAATTTTGCCCCACCAATATGATAAATACTTATATAATCACGGTCCAAGTTCCATTTGAAATAAATATACCTACATGGTTTTCAACGGGAATTAAATAGCCCATGGTATTGCTGCATGCAAAGTAAGAAAAAAGTAATAATGTTGTATGCAATGACAAGTGGATCGGGTGTCATTGGGGGTGGGGGTGGGACGACCCGCAGTCACGGTCAATATTTAGCTAATTTCAGGCAATATTAACTTTGGCTTACATTTTGCGTGATATTCACGCGCATCCTACCCTCATTTTTTGTTTCTCTTGCTCCCAGTTTTGCCCCTCCCCAAGTCCCGGTCACGCAACAAATCTGAAATATTTATATATTTTTTTCCTCAATGATTTTCTGTGTGTTTTTGTAATTGATAATTGATAAGAATCTCGATCTTCGCATCAAAAATGTGTGTCCGTATCAATTCGATTATATTCTGTATGTCCCCCTCTGATAATAATAATAACACACACTTATATAACGGCGTTCTCATCAAATTTGATAAATTTCTAATCAAATTTGATAAATTTCTAATCAAATTTGATAAGTTTCTAATCATTTTTGATGAGTTTATAATCAGGGTGTACCGTACCAATTACTAAGGGATATTTTGTGATGGGTTGCGCAATTCAGCGAATGACCATGACGAGACAAGTCTTTTTCAAACCGGCATCGGCGCATCATGTCACAGGCTAATGTCTTTAGTTATCAATTTCGAACTCATTGTACACTGAAGAGATAATATCATTTCAATATTTGCGATGAACATAATATATAATATATAAATTTGTATTTCTTGTGTCCTTGAACTTGTGCGTTAATTGCAGACATCAAAACAGTTGCAATATTCACTTTGTGTGTTTTTATAGACAAACTCGCTTGTGGACAGGTTGCTATATATATTCGGATGTCATCGGAGAAATCATTTACTGTCTACTGCTCCGCTTGTATCAACCAGAAACTGAGCTGAACAGAAATATATATTTCGCCGGATTTCGACTATCGTGTAAAACAGTCTTATGTATTAAGACACATCAGACTTGAGTAAGAACTTTAGTTGAGGAATCTACGGTCTGCAGATATGCAACCATTGATTGGACTTGTTATACTCGTCAATGTTGCATAGGCCTATCGTATTTGAAAATATATGACAAGTAGTGAAACTTGTTTGGACTTTTGTTACGCTCGATTTTGTTGCTGGAGACAGCTGCCGATCTCGGAGACCGACGTACGTACATTTTACGTAACATGTCTTTCTCGATAGTACACTCAAGCATTGCACCATCAATGGACCAAAGCTCCGCCGATTACTCCAGCGATAGTTCAGCATGGGAACCATTTGAAACTGAAGACATCAGCTGGATATCAGTTGTGATGGGCATCATCATCATCGTTACCGTAATAGGGAATCTCTTTACTATTTTGGCCTACGCGCAGAGCCCGAAGATCAAGAGAAGCGTTTCCAATATGTTTATCTTAAACCTTAGTATCGCAGGATGTGTCGTTGGCGCGGTCATTTTGCCGATAAATACTTCCTGGGTCCTTCTCGGCTACTGGCCGTACGGTCAGATCTTCTGCCAAATATGGATCGTCATTGACTACACCACAGCCTACATGTCCGTGTTGATGATAACATTGATCAGTTTAGATCGATTCTGGTTGGTGACGAAAAAGTTGAAGTATCAGGACTTTCAAACACGAAGGCAAGTGAAGATAATGATCACAGTGTGCTGGGTGTTTAGTTTCCTGTTTTACGCCACGGTGACATTTGCTTGGGCGCCGATTGTTGGCGAGTCGGTCATCGACTACTCGGAAGATTGCGAAATGGAATCCTTGTATAATACTCCATTTAATACGGCAGTTATGTTTCTCGAATTCATCATACCTTTGATAGTCATCTCAATATTAAACTCAATAGTGTATGCTAATATCAAACGACGTTCAAAGGGTATGGTCAAGCCGCCCTCTAATCCGAAACCCGCGTCCAAACCTACGCCAGTCAATCCAGAAAACTCTCGCGAGGTAAATGTTTCCACAGTATCAATCAGTGTGTCTTCAGATACCAAAAACGGGATGGCAGCGTCGGGAAAACCAGCGGCAAAGGGAGTGAAGGTAAAGGAAGACAAAAAGAAGGAGTTCAACCGTCATCGTAAGGCTGCCATAACTCTGGCTGTCATAGTAGGTGTATTCCTGTGCTGTTGGCTGCCTTATTACATCACCACCATCTGGACAGCCATCTGTGAGGAATGCGTCTCCAACAGGATATGGGAGTTGGCCAATAACCTCCTGTGGTGCAATTCTACTTTAAATCCATTTCTTTATGCATTTACTAATATTCACTATCGGCGCAAGTTTACTCAGTTTTTGGGTATTCAGAAGTTTTTGAAGCGGCACCTAGCTTCACCAGACACCGAAAGTTCAGCGATGTAAAGTATTATGTGTAGGAAATAATTTGAAGAAGGCTTATTATCTGTATATGACATGGTGTTTAATCAATACAGGGTGATACAAACAGCAATAGTAGAAAGAAGTCATGGACCTTGTCTTCAAAACCAAGTTGAAGGTTATTTTAAAACGTTTCAAGAATAACATTCGTTAAGGGCCCTGTCACACTGTTGCGTATAGCATGTATAGAGCCAACGTGTGCCTGGCGTTTTGGAAATTTGGGTGTACGTTCGTCGTCGTGTAAGTTGTCAATCGTTCGTGACATATTTGGCTATTATGGCATACGTTGTATTCGTTAGCGGTCAGGGTCCTTGGAAGTATATTTTGTATAGGGGTGCTGTAAATTTGTAAGTCTTCACCACTACGGCATGGGGTCCAGGGGCCCGCTTAAGGACCCCTGGTGTGATCCCGGGGTGAAGCCCTTGGCGGGGATTCAGGGGGCTGAGCCCCATGAAGCTGTTGGGTTTTAGCATGTTTGAATCGCCTAGAAAAGCTCTCCTTGCTATGAATATTTAAATTTATTTGTAATAAACTTTGGCTTGGTTCATAACACACTAAAACGAGAGACACTAATGAAAGATGAAAAATGTTACATTAAAACTACAACGGGCAAAGTGCGCCAAAAAAACACACCCCATTTTTTTAAACTAAAATGTCCAGAAAACATTCCTAAAGCCATCTTGTTATGCTTGAATAATGAAATATTGAACATAATTAAGCGGGCGAAGCGTGCAAAAATTGCAGTTTTTGTAACTAAAATGGTTCAGAAAACGTTATAGAGCCATCTTTTATGCTTGAATAATTAAACAATTGAAACTAATTTTGCAGTAAATGTTCTATATACTTGGTCATATTAAATCGTTGTGTAGTGCAATACTAGTACCCTTTTTCTAATACAATATAGATTAGTAAGCCTACTCCTTCCCTTCCCTACAGGCTCCGGCTCTTGAACTTATTATTGAACACACACTGTACATTTTTTTCTTTCAAAAATCCTAAAATCTTAGGGGTGCGTACCCTTAACTTGTTTTTGGACTGACACTGTATATTTTTTTCAAAAATCTTAAAATCTTAGTGGGTGCTCTGCGCACCTTAATTTATTATTGGACTGACACTGTATATTTTTTCAAAAATCTTGAAATCTTAGGGGGTGCTGCGCACCCCTTAAAGAAAACATGGGTGATTTTTGCTAGCTTAAACATCACATTTTCTTAAGGAAAAGGGTCCATATAGGAGCATGTACGAATAACCGCCCCCACCCCGACACACACACACCCTCTCACTGTCAGAGGTGAGAAATACTTGACTTTGGTCATATTAAATTGTTGTGTAGTGTAATACCCGTTTTATACCAGTAATCCTTCCCCTTACCTTCCCTCCAAGCTCCAGCTCTTGAACTTTACTGAATATGTTTTCATAAATCTTAAAATCTTAGGGGGTGCTGCGCACCCCTTAACTTATGATAGGTCTGACACTGTATATATATTTTCAAAAATCTTAAAATCTTAGGGGGTGCTGCAGCACCCCAAGAACCCCCACTTCAAGGGCTTGTGTCTAATTTTATATTTGTGCAATACATTTAGTTTTACTGTAAAATTGTAAAATACACAGGCCTTTCAAAAATACTATAAAAATGCATGTTTAGCCACAATGTCTGAAGAAATCATTGACATATATTAAACAAGTTTGAAATGATATTTGATAGGGCCAAAACGGCTCTTTGATTATTTCAACTTAAAACAGTATGCACATTAGATGGAAATCAGAGATATCTTTAAAGCTACCACAAACTTGTCGATGCTATAGATTTTGTTTTTGAAATTTCTCAAAAGTAGTAAATATTTTGGAGTGTTTATGGCCTGTTGCACTGTACCGGTATACAAGAATGAGTATATGAAAGCATTCATGACCATTTTAACATCAGTTAAAACTAGGGGTGGAAATTTCGGGTAATTGTGTACCCGGGTACCCGAAATATTTTTTGGGGCGGGTACCCGGGTACCCGCCCCCCAGATTTTGTTTTGTTTTGATTAATGTAAATTTGCCATTTCCTGGATGCCAACCTAAGACGACAAACGGTATGTAATGTACACTTACAACTCCTGCATCCCCAATTAAGATTGTTTAATTAAGATGTTGCTTTTGAAAATAATTGTATTTTTACATAGAAAACGGTGTTGAAAAAATCATGCTCTTGATAAGAATGAATTAAATACTTTAGTATAAGATCCTAGGTTAGGAGATACTATCCCTAATGGTGTGGGTCAAGGGATATTAAGTGGGTTATTAAGGGTCAAATACGAGTCATCTAAGGTCCTGTTTTGACTAAGAAAATAATTAAAATGTAAACATTATTTTTTAATTTCGAGTATCCGGGTACCTAATTTTTGTACCCGAGTATCGAAATATCGGGCGGGAAATTCCCAGCCTTAGTTAAAGCCATCCTATCAAACGCTATCAAACTGTTCCTCAAACTGTTAGAAATACGAATGTTACAGTCATCCAGTAGTTTGAAGATACATTGATAAGTTAGACTAATACTGGAACTTATTGTTTTTAACACCGCTTCGTTGCGTGTGTGAAACCATCACACTTCATTAGGCAACTGACCCGCTGATGATGGTGGTTCACGCGATAGATGGAGACGCCTTGGAATATGGGAGAGGGTTGAACAAGTCAGGATGACTGCGATTTCAGCAATCACACGCCTGTGACTGAGCCCTTCGGGGTATTCCAAACCGTCTATCACGTGAACCATCACCATCAGCGGGTCAGTTGCCTGATGGAATGTGATGGTTTCACACGCAACGTAGCGGTTGTAAAAAAAGGAAGTTCCAGTATTAGTCTAACTTATCAATTTCTGTTCCTCTATAGATTAATCAATTAAAAAAATAATAACAACATTTCCATACTTGTGAACTTCTCTTTATTTATGGGTCAACAAAAGTCTATACGAATTCTCCCATACTATACTAAAAAATGTAATTTCTCCGAGGAAAGGAAAATGAAGAACAAATAAATAGAACTTCTATTTATTTGTTAGAAGCTTAAGATGAATCAATGTAACTCAAAACCTTTATTAATTTAACTACGATTCAGACGTTCGGTTCGAGCAATTATTACAATATGGGTGAATTTCTTTTCAATGGATTTAGTAATAATAATTCTATACTTGAGATAATGATGGTGACAAATTGTAATCTTTATTCTAGATAAAAATTGATTCTTTTTTGGTGACAAATGTAAATGTCAGCGTTTTGTGATAACTCCGGTACAACTATGATATTGAAATGTACGTACTTTCATTACAGGTCATAATCACAATATCGTACAGCAAATCTTACTCTATACTCGCTGCCAGGCAATATTTTACACAAATGTATAACAGCGCATAAAGTGGATAATTTGTCAGAGGGGAAATCCCTGTATCTCAGTATAAAAAAAATCGATTATAAATACATTAGTACATTTTTTTCTTCCCGGTACAAAACTAAAGGGGGCTGTTAGCCGCCTGCATCCGACGTCAGCGATCGAACGGTTTCTTTCACTACTCTTAGATGATAGGAGATCAAAGTACAAAGACGACGTCAACCTATTTCTTCTTTATGCCCTTCCTTGCAATTTCGAGACCTCAATTCATATTATATACTGTCATTTCTCGACTGCAGTCAGTCAACTAACATACTGAGGCTACGTAGCTACTTCGTATTAAGGGATAATCATGATCCAAAATACCTGTAATTTAACCCTTTACCAAACATATTTCGGAGAATATTAAACACCATGCATTGGAAAACCTTGCACACAACGCACAGATTAGCAACGCAGTGGTGGTATATTGTTAAATTAAAGAAAAAACCCGTGTTATATGTTTTGTGAAATACCCATTGCAGTAGCCTTGTTATTGGCAAAATGTACAAAACAGAGTAATTTCCCATTGGGAAAATTACAGTGAATGCATACCATTGAGGATATTTCCCCTCAAGTATAAAAGAATACATATTAGATGGCATGGTATCATGGGTAACACATGTATTTCTAAGCAAAAACTAAAAAAATTAGATTTTAAAAATCAAGAAAACTAACATCAAAAGTCTATTTTGTACAAAATTATTTTTGTAATGTCTAAATCGCTAGGGGTTCGCAGAGGTACACTGGGGATCATGCAAATGTTTGAGTGTGTTCACAATCTTGAGCGGGTGACAACGTAGTGATCAATTATTACGCTATGTAGGGGAGAGGGGGGAGTGTTCGCCCCATTTTCATTTGAAAAGGTCTAGAGACGCCAATTTTAAAGATTGAATAGACCTATTGATATCATGTGAAAGATTGATATCTTGGCTACATACGCCCATGAATGATCTCAGTACTCGATGCCTTACTGTAAGGCCAAGAGTAAATGATAAAGACAAGTGTCTCAAAAAGGCGAACTTGTCCGACACCGGGGTAGATTCGCCCATAGGCCGGGGCAAGTTCGCCCTAGGCTCAGAATTAGGCTACACAAAGAACCATAATATCCAATACATATAGATTCGTTATTCTTCGTTACTTTATTCCAAAATAAAATTTAGGGGTCCAAAATATGTGGGGCACTTTTGCGGAACACTCGTTCAGAATTTAAAAATAATAAGAAATACCACATTTTGAAATATTCTCCTCTAATATTAGTGTTACTTCATTCCTGATAACTATTTTTATGATTACAGTTATCCTGTAAGAGGAAAATTACAATTTTGAAATTATGCAAAATCATAACTATATAAATCCCTATTGGCGAACCTGCCCCATCATCATAGGGCGTATAAGAAAACTTCTCTCTAAGGATACAGCAGAAATACTATTGCATGGTTTTATAACGTCGCGCCTAGACAACGCAAATGCTTTACTAAATGGAATAACTGAACAACAACTCAAGAAACTGCATCGTATACAGAACTCAGCTGCTCGCGTTTTAACAATGACTCGAACATTTGAGCATATTACACCTACTCCACGGAGTCTTCACTGGTTATACCTGTTCGCGAACGGATCAAATATAAAACTCTACTTCTGACATGGAAAGGTTTAAACAATATGGCACCTTCTTATATAACCGACCGTCTCTCTCCATATACTCTTACTCGCAGTCTGAGGTCGTCAGAAAAGTGCTTACTGTCAGTTCCACGAACAACATCCTCTTTCGGAGATCGTGCTTTTTCTACCGTTGCTCCAAAACTTTGGAACTCTTTACCTATCGATGTTCGTCAGTCAAATTCTCTCCATCAGTTTAAATCAGGACTCAATACATTCTTATTCAATGCTGCTTTTATGACTGCTAATTTCAACTGTTTTGATTTTTACATTTTGTTTGCTATACTATTTTGATTGTTTTTTCATATTCAATTTGTAATTGTAATTGTTTTTGGTCATATTTTAGCACGGAACCATTTTTTGGTTGGTTTTTGTTCAGCGCAAGATTGTTACAGATCATGTTTTTGTTTTTGTTTTTTCTGTGATTTCTACTTTACTGTATTTTTTTCTTGTTTGTTCACTGCGCCTTGGATTAGGACTTATTTCGATGTGGTTGTCTTCAAAACCGGCCAAAAAAAATCGCATGGTAAAAATCACGAATGTACCGACGGCATTCGTTGTGTACCGACGGGGTAATTTTAGGGGGGGGGGGGGGGGACGACAATGGCCCCTCCCCTGGCTACGCCACTGATGGTTGTCCACGAGACGCCCAAAACATGCATCAGGTCGAAAAATGTGTCTCTCATTCAAATTGGAAAATTCTAGTAAATTTGTGATGTTATTGGAATTTAATACATCCTTCTTAGCTATGAATTGATTAAGATGTTCTAAATTTGATTAAGAATATCAAATTATTCCAATTCCAAGGTTTGTTGGCGGGATATTCAAATATGAAAATTCAATGTGTGCAGTGCAGTGTCAATTGCAAATCCTTCCGTTTCGTGGACAAACACACAAAGAGGGTTGTGCAGCAAAAGGGTTCACAAAAGATAAACGGAAGATACGATTGACTTCATTTTTCACACAAATTTAGTAACGAATATGTCATTCCTGCATGTTGTAAAAGTTTCAAACTTCAACTTGGTTTTGAAGACAAGATGGCTTCTTTCCATTATTAGAGGTTATCCATTTAACGGATAAGCTGCCACCATGTCGGAAATAATTACTGTGTTTAAGTCTTTTCAGAAAGAAGACACACCGGTTTCATGATATGTAGGCCAATTTGGTAACACGGTTCGCGCTATGAATTGGACGTCACGCACCGATTCAATTGAATGAATAGACCGGGTGCGATTCCCCTTTGTATTCCGTTTCGCATGGCTATGTGGATAATCTCTTTTTGCAGTTGTTTACTCATCCTATAGATAGATGCCACGTACATTGTTCTCAGATGTGTCATTCTGGATGCAAAAGCAACGAAATTCAATTGATGTTTTACATTCGATTTTATAAATTAAAATGTATGTGTAAAAATAAGATTCCCCGATTGTCACTTTATCAATAGGCCTATTGCAAATTTAAAGGTTACCAGCGGCATGGTCAGGATTTAGAAAGGTTGACGACAACAAAATGTACGCATTATTATTTTACATTTTACGAACAAATTCATAAGTCATCAATCTGCTTGTTTTGGAACATATAACTTTTTATTATTTGTTATCCTTCAACAACTAGTTCAACTTCACACAATATATCATTCAAAATTGTATTATTTATTTTAGTTTTGAATTAATTTTCATTTTGTAGCGTGTGTTTGAATTGTCTTTGCTTAACAATTCGGTTCATTTCCTATTTCATTGGTGCTAGTCTCTCAATACAAGTGGCCCAACTCGAAGGATAAAATATTGTGTCATGTTTGTATAGCTAACTCTCGTCTCCCTAACGCTCGTCAGCACTGTCAGCACGATATTGGCAGGCTATATATGCGCTCGAAAAACCTATCGTAACGATGGTGCGTAGCAGATTTGATTTTCAACGATTAATGGCTTAAATATAGCCGGGCGAGGAAAATAAAGAAACATAAAAATGCCGTTGACCGTTAACATTTTATGAGTTATGATGTGCAATAAATTAATTTAATATTGTAACAAATAAATGTTATCAAAAGTTATAATTGTTTGATTCTAACTAATTTAAAGTGAATATGCTAAAAATAGAAGGGTGAGCGTTTTCTACACACAAATGTATACGAAGCACCTCCGACTTCCCCCTAAGTTAATTGAACTTAAAGGGCACAGGAAATGGGATGATAATCCTGCTCCAAGTCTTTGTGAGACATTCCATTACAATAAACAGGGCCAGAAAAATGAACACACCACACAAATGACATCATTTGTGGTATATTGATTATCAGTGAGTATCATGAATAGATTCAAACCAGTCACCTGGAATTTCTTTTCATAGTACTCACTGAGCTATCAATAGTTCCACAAATGATGTCATCATCAACTAGCACAAATATTGAATGCTTTCTGGTCCCTCCTCGTAGACTTGACTCAAATCACACCACTTATATTTGCATTTCCTGTGCCCTTTAACGTCCGTATCGAAGGTCCGATATAACTCATACAAAAACATTTTTAAGCTGAGACTGCCGTTTTCTACTGTACTATTATCTCATTTTTGGCAAAATAACTCAATAGACGGGACCTTAACGGGACCTTAACGAGGATGTTTGGTCGGCGGATCGTACCACTAGGCTATTCCAGTTGAAATCCAAACACCAGTATCAGTGGCGTAACCAGCGGGGGGGGGGGGGGGGGGGGGCAGGGGGGGCGGGATCCCCCCATTCGGAACCCTTGCCCCCCCGCTTGCCCCCCCAAATGAAATCAATTACGGCTGTAAATGAAAGGAATCATGGAATTATGATGGTCAAAAGTACACATATGAAAAAATTTCGCGCGCTACGCGCGCATATGTCTTCCCAAAATGAAATATTATTTGGTACAAGCTTGTTTAGAGTCAAAATGTAGCTCAATCGTCCAAAAAATAGCTGTTAAGTCGAAAATTTTCGCGCGCTACGCGCGAATCTCTTTACTCAAACAAATTACGAGCCCCCCCATTTCAAGTCACTGCCCCTTCTTGCCCCCCAAATGAAAAAGTCTAGTTACGCCACTGACCAGTATATGGCGACCCGGGTTCGAATCCCGGCACCGGTGGAGTCGAACCTCCATGCACATACATGTATATCTCATTATTTGTTCCCCCTGATAGTTTAATCAAAAATGCTAGTCGGGAAACTTGTGTTAAGAAAGCACTGTTCTTGTGCTCTATTGAGCCCGCTGTTGAGCCAGACGTCTTACCGATTACCTCGACTAGGAGCGTGTTTCTGCTGGGGAAGAAACCGCTAATAAACGCTAAGTTTGCCCAGTAGAAGAAACAGGCAGAACCCGGCAATAATCAGTATTTTTGGTAATCCCAAAAACCAGGTTTGGAACCGGCAATAATCGGCAATAAACCCAATAAAAACAGAAAGGAGTTTCTTAGCGGTTTGCGCCGTGAACCGTGTCAAGCTGGGTTATACACATTATTGTGAAGCAATCTTTTTCAGGTGCGGTGGCATTGTTTGGTATTACAAAAATGTTAAATGTCGTGGCCCATCGACTAGGATCGATAAACTTAGCGGTAACTTTTCGCGAGTAGAAACAGGGGGATTAAAAACTGACCGATTGAAACTTAGCGTTTATTAGCGTACTTTTTGCAGTGCCGGCAGAAACACGCTCTAGGAAGCATTGCATTATATTCCAAAGTATCTGAAGAGGGGAAGGCTTTAGCGCGCCCCGGGCTGCATGCAATCACATATCCTATGCAATGAATAACCGGTCAATTACATAATTAATTAGATGAGTACCACCGCTATACAATACAACACATCTATTTTGGTATCGACATCTATCGAGTTCCGATTCATTTAAACTGAGCGATATAATGTTTACAAATTTGCTAGGCAAATTCGTCACGAATGTTTATATGAGAAAATGGGCGGAAATGATTGCTTCCGTTCATTTCGCCTAAAGGTCCAATTTAACACGGGCGTATTCCAAGTTTAAATGAACACAAACAAGACTGGTCAATTTCACAAGTGACATTCGTCGCCGAAGTATCCAATTATTGTGTGTTAGAAGAGTACGGAGCTTTTAAAGTGCCATCCTATACATAACCAGATGACCAGATAATTTATCTCGCCATATCGACATCATATTGAATTATGACGACTTCTTTTAAACAAGTGGATGTAGAAATGATATTATATGGTCATCTGGCTTGTATGGCACTTTACTAGCCTCGTATAGGAAAGTCATACGTGGAAATGAACTTGAGATAACCCTATATTCCACGAACGCGCCATAGGACGTTTGGTCGGCGAATCATACGCTGGATTATTCCAGATGAAATCCATACATCCCCTATGGACCTTAACATTTTCCACAGATTTCAAATGGAATCACCCATCAGGCCCGTAACCAGCCTTTTCAGTTAGGGGGTTCGATTTACTGAATGCAATTAAAGACTCAATGGTCGCGCAGCGACCATCGCGCCGCGTAAAGCGGCGCAGAGGGGTGTTTGAGGGGGGATGTGCCCCCCTGAAAAATTGAAGAAATTTTAAAAATACAACCTTTAACGAAGGCATTTGGTGCACTATTTCTTCATATAATTATGATTTTTTTGTGTTCAATATATGTATTGCAAATGGGCAAATTCGCGCAGTTTTTTTTAATATCAATAATTTTCTTTTTACCAATTCTAAAATAGAGCCTGAATTGAAAGCATTTGGTGCACTATTTTGAATTGCAAAATTTGTTGATAGGCCTTGAAAACTCAATTATTTTCTGCCTAAGCGCAAATAATTGTGAAATTCAGAAATACCGTGTTCTGGTCTATTTTGGTAAAAACAAAATGTAATTTAATGCGAATCGTTTCGTGCCTTGATAAACCTGTTGAAATATGCATACTTTCCACCAGTGGCGTAGCTAGGTTATTCATATTGGGGGGGGGGCGATAAATGAAAATGAACCGACAAGACTTTTGTGACTCAAGAAATGCGCGCGTAGCGCGCGAAATTTTTCGACTTGACACCTATTTTTGGCACGATCGAGGTACATTTTGGCTCTAAACAAGCTTGTAGCAAAGAATGTTGCATTTTGGGGAGCGCGCGAAAATGTTTCATCTGTGTACTTTTGACCATCATAATTCCATGATTCCTGTGGTCAAATGAACCGACAGTGCCAATCTCAACCGACACGACGTCAATATTGGGGGCGATAACAAAAACACGGGCTGAGGTTGAATGCCGTACTTGTGTTTAGTGATTTTTGGTGTCACAATTTAACTTTCCGCATTTTAAGGGTTTTTGTCATAATGAACGTGATGATTTGTTACGTTTGTTGAAGAAAAAGAAACACTCTACTACCATAAATTGCGTAACCCAATAGCCTAGGAAGGGGCCACACGCCTGCGCCGAGTTGACAAAAACACCTTCTTCCTCCATGTTTTTTCGACGATACAACTTTACATCAGAGGCCCATCCCCAACCTATTGAATTAAACAATAATTTGAGTCGTGCCAATCCTCCAATAAGTAACACCGAGTAGCCTAATTGCAAGTAATTCATAACTAAATTTTCGTTATCACATATTTGACCTTAATATACATGTTATACGATACATTGATGATGAATAAATTGAATATTTCCTCTGGTTCTTCGTTACAGTGGGAAATAAATAAATTAATGGAATTGAATCTAATTGAATTTAAGAATTCGAGTAATTCATAACATGCAAAACTGTTCCGTTTTGACCGCATGATATATTGATACATATTCCTTTGGTTCTTCGTTACAGTGCTGTGTATTGAGAATAAATCATTAAATGGAATTGAATTATGAGCCGTAAGTCATACATTCTTAAATCCTGAACCACGGGGATTTTTCCTCTTCTTGTTTTTTACGGAACCTGGGCCTTTTGATGGTTCAGTCCAATGTAAAATGTTCAGTGCAGCTAGAAATATCTTTGTCCATTATTGATGAACGAATCAATTAGATCAATCACTGGGCGCCAAAGAAAGGTGTTCTTTTCCTTAATCAGGTGACCTGAAGGTAAGATTTTGTATTAGTAAATTAAACACTTGTATAATACTAAATTAAATTGAGACCACTTTCCATAAACCCACTCTAACCATTCCGAGAATGTTTGTACGCCGGGAGTCGATATTACTCTAGCGCATCTTAAAAGGCTAGCGTAAAAGTGACTCCGCACCCCAAGCCTAGCGTATTTATTTCGCACTTGTGCCTTTTGGTTTGGGATAAGAAATGTAGCTCATGTACAGTACTACCCATAGATCATAGATAACCAGTTTGAAGTATCAGACTTGATACCTCATGTAACTATTTAGGATCTTTGCTATATCTGAAAGCTTTTTTATATGTTTTCCAAACTCCTTATCTATCAGAGAAAAGATGATAAGTATACCTTAACATTAAAACCTTTTCCGAATAGCTTGCTCCGAATTCGGTGCGAGCGTTTGTGATGAAAATCATTTGCAAGTCTTTGGAGTAAGGAAGTAGATAAGACACTGTTTTTTAATGGGTAAATGTCGTTTTTCTCGGCGCACTAACACGGCACGACATACGTAATAGCATTGTCATCACGAGATCATTTTGAAAAATTCCGTAAAGATCTTTTAAATTTACCGGTATCTTCAAACACAATCTTGACATAATGTGATGTGTGACTTCTGGCATGGTCCTCGTATCGAGTCCGAGTCTCGATTCGGTCTCGATAATTTTATCGAGTAGGCCTATAAATGGAACTGTTCCCTAAATTGATTGTGAGATATCAGTATAGTGGTAGAGGCAAATTTAGGGGAAACATTTTGGGGAAACATGTTTAAATTACCCGTATTTTAAGATATTCCTAAACTAAAATATCTTGTATGGTGAAAACTGCGTTGAAATTAAAGCTCAAATTAAAAAATAGCGCCAATTTAAAGAAAACTTGTCAAATACAAGTTTATGCACACGTAAGTCTATGGCAGTCATGGATGTTTCCACATAAAAAGTATTATTGAGTTGACAATATCCCATAGACTTGCGTAACACGTGGACAAACTAGTTTTTGACCATTATTCTTTAAACCGTCGCCATTTCTTAATTTATGCTTCCTTTTCAACGCCGTTTTCTCCATAAGTCACTAAGGGACGCACCATTTGATTTTCAGGGGGGGGCATGGAAGTTGGGGTCGGGCGTGTTTGTTTGTTTTTCGTCACCGAAGTAGGCGACATTTTTTTTTTTTGCCGCCAATTTTTTTTTTTTTGCCGAAGGCGGAAAAGTTTATTTTTTTATGTTTAAACTGTTTTTCTGTACATTAAGTTGGGTGTGTCGGGTGAGTCATAATTTTTTTTTTTTACTCGGCAGTGGGTCATCTTTTCTTTTTTTTCCCTGGTTGGTGGGCAATTTTTTTCTTTCTTTTCCTGGAAAGTGGGCAAAGTTTTTTTAATTTTTAAAACTTCCATGCCCCCCCCTGAGTATCTAATGGTGCGTCCCTAAGATAATGGCGTTTAAGATAGTATTAAGACAATTATTAGATGTCTCGTCCATTTCGAGAAATATGCATCTTAAAAAGTGTAAACTTTTTTTTTGGACCACTCTGTATAGGATTTATAAGACAAGTATTGCATGCATTTTTTTATGCAATAGCCTAGTAAAAACTATATCACTTGGTCCGATTTGGATTGTCCCATTTGACGTGTCGTCTCGCTCAATGAAAAAGTCCAAACTCGATCGACCTTGTGATATAGTTTTTACTTTGACACTCTCGGCCATTTAATATTTTTATACCACCATATTAATATTTTAAACCACTAATTTTGCTTCCCCTCTAAGTATAGTCCCAGAGTATAATGGCATCAAGTGCCTTACGGTGTCGATGACACAGACAGCTACAAATATTCCCTTCGACTCCTTCTGATTATGCAGACCCTTAGTTACTTATTGCAGTTCAAATTTTCCATTAAAGAATCCAATGAATTCCAAGTTCAAACTCCAAATTAAATTATATGGTTTGTTAGTTCAATGTTCCGTGTATAAACGCAACAGCAGAGCACGAAATGAATTTCTCACTCCAACTGTTCAAGACTGTTAGCAAAATAGACACCTTTCGTGCATATCGTGGGGTGTGCTCGGCGTCACATGCCTGTAAATGGCTCGTAATTAATTTGATTATTTTTTGTTAACACATACCGTGGAAACATAGCATCTCATAGTATAGTGCCGGGCCCATATTATTGCCAGCGCTTTATATTGCCATTGGGACTGGTAAAATCTGATGTCGAGGCTGGCCGAGTGAATACAATTTGGTGATCAATTCATTCGGTTACTCCTATCTATTGCTGGTGCTTGTAAGGGCAACTTGATTGATGACACGTTTATGTAGTGTAAAGTTGTGCTTGTGCATTTACAAATGGACTGTTTGAATTCATGCTGTCACTCATCTCTCGGCTGGTTGTCACATATTTGGATTTTTGTTACCGTGGTTAAATCAAACCAATGACGCAATTTGTATGTTGATGATCACGACAGTTTACAACATCTTCTTGATATTTTTGACAACTTTGTAATTTTTTTCATGTGAACTATTAATCATAGAAACCTTACTCGGACAATGAAGAGTAAACCTGGATGAAACAATCCTGTAAAGCCAGTAAAATCTTCGGGAAATCCCGCGTGATAATTTTGAAATGTCACTCTCGGTGGTGAAGGCCCCCATGGAACCTTCCAATGACAGTGACGCTGAGATGGACAGCTTTTCTAGCATCAGTTCATCATGGACAGAACCATTTGAAGTCGCAGACATAAGCTGGATATCAGTGGTAATGGGGTTAGTCGTCCTGGTGACAGTCATCGGAAACGTCTTCGTTATGATGGCCTTTGCACAAGACAGGAAGATCCAGAGCACAGTGTCAAATCTGTTCATATTGAATCTAAGTATAGCGGATTGTATTGTCGGTGCGGTTATCCTTCCCGTCAACACCTCTTGGTATCTGCTTGACTATTGGCCTTACGGTCAGATCTTCTGCCAAATATGGCTCGTCATTGACTACACCACGGCCTACATGTCCGTGTTGATGATAACTTTGATCAGTTTAGATCGATTCTGGTTGGTGACGAAGAAGTTGAAGTATCAGGACTTTCAAACACGAAGGCAAGTGAAAATTATGATTGCCGTGTGCTGGGTGTTTAGTCTGAGTTTTTATGGTGCGGTGACATTTGCCTGGGCGCCGATTGTTGGGGAGTCGGTCATCGACTACTCGGAAGATTGCGAAATGGAATCCTTGTATAATACTCCGTTTAATGTGGCGCTAATGTTTTTCGAATTCATCATACCTTTAATAATCATATCGGTGTTAAATTCAATCGTGTATGCTAATATCAAACGACGCGCCAAGGGAATGGTGAAGCCACCCGTAAACCTGAAACCTCCAAAACCGGCAGTCTCAGCAGAGTCCTTGGCTACAGAGCACTCGTACATCAATGATAACAATGATAATAAGAAGGTCAATGGAACAACTGCCAACAATGGAATTGGTCTTGACACCATATCATTAAAAGTATCTTCAACAGATAAAACTGCTGCCGTGAAGGCAAAGTCAAAGAAGCCGGCGAAAGAGGACAGCAAGAGAGAGTTCAATCGCCATCGTAAGGCCGCCATTACACTCGCCATCATTGTAGGTATGTTCCTAGTCTGTTGGCTACCGTACTACGTCACTACCATATTGACTGCCGTGTGCGAAGATTGCATCTCTGATATGGTCTGGGAGGTGACCAACAATATCCTGTGGTGTAACTCTACCATCAATCCGGTCCTGTATGCCGTCACTAATATGTATTATCGGCGTAATTTCACGCGATTTCTGGGCATTCAGAAATGTCTGAAACGATACATGGCCACTGAAACAGAGGTCTCGCTTGTTTAATGGGTTAGTGTAAGTGGATGATCCCTCAATTAAGTGTACTTCAAGTTGTGAGCGCTTAAATAATCTAAATTACTGTATGGCCATGTGTTTTGAACTCACCACCCAAAAAAGGGTGGTGGCGTTGCATTTTTGGTGACGAATCATCCATCTCTCTCTATTAAAGGTAGATGACCCGATCACATTTTCATAACACAGATTTTTCTCAAACATATGGAGATTTTCATATCATATGAAAGATCATATTTTTCTGATTAACATACTGAAATTTGACGGTCCAAATCAGTATGATTACGAAGAAATCGGTGAAATAACATTGAATTACCGCGAAAAGTGGTAACCACCAATATATTTTGTGTACAACTCAATGGGCACATTTCACGGCATCTTGTGCGTCTAAAATAAGAACCATTAGAGTTATGCAACTCAAACTTTGGAATACGACTTTTTTGAGGATGACCTTTCATGTCGAATAGAAAACGTCAAGTTGAAAATCGGAACATCTACCTTTAACTCAACAACTAAATGTGGTAGAGCTATGGTTGAGGTGTCATGTGAAAGCCTATTGATCTAGCTACATTGTGTGAATAAATCAGGTATTTCTATAACTGTTTGGCTGAGATATGATTGATTATATTTAAAAGTCACGGTGGTGGCGGCGGCGCTGCGTACAATCTCTATGGAGAATATAGAAAATGTTCCCAATTCTACGTTCAATTTACAATAACTCCCTGCAAATGCAGATACTAATTATGCTAATTAGCATTGGCCCAAACACCTGCACATAATATAGTACATCTAAGTAAACACTGTTATTCTACCAACAACCATGTAAAGATGTCAAAACTCATGTTAATGTTCTATTTATTTTACGGAATAAAATATATTGTCTGGTAATTTTGCTGCCGGAACCAAAAAGTCAGTCCGTAAAATGGCAGCAAAATTTCCTTCATTCCGTAAAATAAATAGAACATTAACATGAGTTTTGACATCTTTACATGGTTGTTGGTGGAATAACAGTGTTTACTTAGATGTGCTATATTATGTGCAGGTGTTTGGGCCAATGTGGCTGATTGTAATCACGCTAATTAGCATAATTAGTATTTGCATTAACGGAAAAATCCGTATAATTACGCAGAAAATACGGCATATTTCACTTTACGGAGGCCGTAAATTTACGGATATTTTTAACAGTGTAATAAATATGAAATTTAAACGTTTGTGCTCATTTACTTCTCGATATAGTATATTTCAACAAGTTACCATTGACAACCATTATGTTCTGATGAGCAATTGCATGAGGAACTAATCTGCACAGCAAAATTATGATTGGGATAGGTATAACATATTATTGAGCTTAAATCAAAATATGAAGGGAAAAAAAAAAATCGATATTTTTTGAACATTCTTATTCACAACATGTTATCATTGAGTCCTATCTAGATTTCAATAGCATATTTGGATTCCTTGTGAGATTACCGTTCAGAATATATATATATGTTTATGGTGTAGAACAAGTAGTTATTGCGATAGGCTAATTCGAATCTCAGATGGTGTTAACATGTAAAAATCTGGACATGCAACGGTAAGGGTGGCGAGTTCAAAATACACGGCCGTATGTACCATCATATAACTATTATAACTCACATCTGTAACCGAAAGTAAACACTCAATAACAGGAAAAACCGTGTGCTCGGAACCGGTCTGCAGATATCGATCGGTAACAGTGGCGGCAGTGGCGGACAGTTGTGGGGGAGGGGGGCGCAGTGCAGTAAGTCTGGTATAGCATCACTTCGTAGGTCACCTTGATTTTGATAACATTATTATAGTTTTATGGTACGAAAAATGATCGACCAACAAAAATAACTCCTTGGATCAACCTTAAGCCCACATTTCTGGGTAGTTTGTGGAATTTGTGGAATAAATCTACCTCTACCCCAGTCAAAGCTGAGCCAATTCTAATTGATTAATATTTCTGTCATAATGTGGTTATACTTTAAATTCTTGTTGGGCCAAACATCAAATCCAATATCAACGTGTGGGTAAAAGTCTCTAAAGGTCGTATCATTTCACCTATAACATCCCTTTAAAGCTTAAACTAGACATTACATGATTGCATCAAATAAACGAATAGCAAGTCATCGGTTCAAAACATTGTTTCTAACGACGTACTTCTTGCATATACAAAAAAAATGTAACCATAGTGATTGATTGTTATTCACACTCGTTACAAATTAGTCTGACCCAAATTTGGATTTCAACACAATTGCAAGCATTATTCGTGGTGGGATTGATGAAATAATTGTTGGTAACAAATCTGTAGAATATAAAAATTAAGATAAAAAACCCAGAAAAAAACCCACCCAAACATATTGCTATGTTACGTACTATGCTATGCTTTGATACCAGCAAGGATTGTTTGGTAATAATTTGTCGATACAAAATTAGAATTTTCTTTCGGTCAGTGGATTTGGAAATGTTTTTGTATAACGTGTATATCGTGTTTTTTGTATAACAAACCATAATGTAATTGTGAATTCTATTAGAGGCAAATATCCAGGTATGGGAAACGGTGGTAATCAATAAAAGCTTTGTTTGAGAAACCTTTCAAACCTTTGGTTTTGGTGAACCTATCACTTTAGATTTTCGCATCAAAACATTTTGATTTTGGTATTTGCAGAAAATCCATTATTTCTCATTAGCCGCGCACTACATTTAAGGCCTGATGTTTCCTTTGTGAATTTCCACAAAAAGTGGTTAACCACCCAATGGTTTGTCCACTGTGGAATCTTAGTGAATATTTGCTTCTATAATGTGAACCACTGGAGTTATTTAACTCAAATAAGATTTTTTTTATATGATGTATCTTCATGTAGTATAGAAAACAAAAATGAAAACAATATCAGGTCACACGTCTTTAAATATCAATATTATTCATAACCCTGTTTTTCCTCTGTGTAGCTCTTTCATCATTTCTGTACAAAAATATATGATGGAAGGGCAGCCAGCGACAATAAATACGTCTTCTTCGCAAATTCGAGTATTGTGTATTTCGTGATATGTAATACTTGAATGGTTTAAGAACTATCTATACGTAAAGTAGAACATAATAATATATTTCTTATAATAGCCTTAAATTAGAGATTAAACATATCGTATGTGGTGTTCCACAGGGACTCACATTGTCCCCTACTTTTGCGTATATATCAAATGTACCACTATTCTCTACTCACACAAATAAATGAAGTTAACGAAGAATTGAAAGAATTGATTATCAATTGGTTGATGGCTAACAAACTCAGTAAATGCCCGCAAAACGAATTCATGATATATGTGCACCCCATATGCCATTCGCATAAGAACAGGATAATTTAAATATTACGTGAAATAATACTTAGAATTTGACTAAACTGTTAGGTTTGCTAATCGATGAGTACTTAAAGGGACACTAAGAGATGTGTTGGAGGCTGCGCCCTCAATTATGATAAAAACTGGGATTGGTATATTTTTACAATTGTATATCCTGCCATGGTACAACAAAACGTCGATTCAAAAATGCTGATCGAACCGCGATCAGCATTTTACGTCAGCAGTGTCCCCCTGCTGTATGCGTGATACATAACGTGAACCATATTTACAAAGAGGGCGTTTTAAGAAAAGTTTCAATAAATAGCGATGGTATTGTTTTAATCAAGTTTTGCTGTGTTTTTATGAGTAGAAACAACAATAATGCTAATTTGTAATGTTCATCTTGAATTCTGAAGTCAATCAATTTAAAAAACAAATCTTCAACACTACTTCGTGTCCCTTTAAACAATAGTATCAAGAAATATTGGTGTCATGAACAAACTAAAATACTCTATTCCAGCACGTGCGTACATTCATTAGATTATACTTTCATTTTACCCTATCTTAGCTATGGAATTGTTTATATCTGGGGAAATTTAAACTTGCAAATCGTATAAACTCAGTAAACTACAAAAGATGGCAATAAGATCAGTCTCAAACAGTCTCTACTGAAGTCATACCAGTGTATCTTGGCCACGCATGATTAAAACATTACATTTGACCCTACCCCACCTCCACCGGGTATAGTAGTAAATTACCATCTTTACGTCAAAATCCTTCGTTATTGCTCACAATTCAGTCTGATACAAAAACAATTATTAAAATGCTTAAAATAATTTTCGATATATACAGGATTTCGTTACAACGTACGTGAGTTTAGGTGATTATAACTTAATCCTAAACAGATAGGTGTCGGAATTGACCATTTCAAACAGGAAAATAAAGTATATGATTAATTTAGATACCTTTTTCGAACCATTGTTTCAGCTCCGTAGCTTTCGGGATCATCACGACCCCTTCATTCTGCGAAGTGTTTACATCCACCCACTTGTCACATGACCGCCTTTTGAGCAGTTACGACCTCCCCCCACTTCCCCCTGTCCGTTCAAACCACCTCATTTTGTTCCCTAATTAAATTAAAATGTTACAATGATTAAAGCCATCATTTTCGCGCGCATTCCCCCATGTGTTTTTTTGTCTTGTCTTATGTAATAAACTTGTAAATAAATGAATACATAAATATGCAGACAAATACATTACAATCAGAAATTAATTCCGAATGGTACTAAACTTACAATAATGTCATGTACCTTTCAATGCCATAAGTTAAGATACAATCGGTTCCGACACCAACTGGAGAAACTTCAATGTTTTGATAACGTGACTAACCAGTTCTGAGAGCGCATGCGTCCCCTGTGTAGTCACTGACGATTTCGGCCTGTCAATCAATTCATTATGTATTTGCGCGGTTGTTTGAATGGAATGTTCCACGCCGTGAGTTATTGTTTACAAACAGGTGTCTCCTATGGCCTGTCAACCAACTTTCATTGTTCTATTGTCTGCCACTCGACCGGGACAGTGTATCAAATACATTTTGAACCGCAAATGTATGCTGATACAAATATGAATGTATTGTACTATTGTATTGACCTGTCAGTCATTAGCTTATATGTAGCTAAGGAGAGCCTAGCTACATTTTCAAACGTCAAATTGCATCTGTGTAAACATGTTGCAAAACCATCCGCGAGTGCCATAACAACACATTTTCCACTTAGCTGACAAATATATTTGCACCTGTATGCACCATGTGCACAGAACAAAATTGATTAAACACTACTTACATGACACTACTTGACAAGTAGCTTGTTGCACATTCTCGGCTACCCCAGCCGTGCTCTCTGCGACGGATTTCCGTCTGATCTGAGACGTGAAAGACAAGGGTATGAGAGCAGGGCTGTCAACTCTCCCGCATTAGGCGGGAGTCTCCCGCATAGACACTCTTTCTCCCGCACTCCCGCATAGCATATAAAATCTCCCGCATCAACAAAATTACCTCAATTAAAGTGTGTATCAACACCTTTATACTAGCTTCCGTCGGTACATTTGCGATTTTGACCATGCAATTTTCGTGCGGATTTGAGGAAAACATCATCCCTACCCCCCCCCCCCCCCCCCCCCCCCCACACCCCACCCCCACTTATCAGGATTTCAGCTGCTGACGGGAAAAAATTGTGCATGTGTTACGATTTTTTTTTGAGTATGTATCTCTCCCTCCCAGCAAATCCCAAAAGTTGACAGCCCTGATGAGAGAATAAAATCGACTCATCTCCGCCGAGACCTACCACTACCCCAGACACGGCATCTGCCCAGCATGGAACCCTACGAGAGTCCGGTGAGACCTCGAGTGAGAACCCACAACGGGCCCGGCATTGAACCTTACGAGAGATCCCAGTGAGACCCTCCACGGACCTTACCCGGCATGGAACCCCGAGATCTTCAACACGAACCTGGCATGGAACTACGAGACTCTAGTGCAGGCTTTCTCAATTAGATTTACTGATGCGCCACATTTTAGTAACCAACTTGTTGAAGCTCCACTTGGTCATATTTTTTAGAATTTACAATGGCAAAATTCCCTTTATAACATTAATTTCAAAATATTTTAACATATGTAGGCAGTATATTAACTAATATTACTGTTTTGAGGGCACATACGCGCGTAGCGCGAGAAAAATTGCTGTATTTATACATCTGACTGTCATCTGCCTATGGAATTTGGCTATATCATGTAATGATTTATTTTTTTAAAACAAATTTTAACCACTCTCGCGCCACTTAGGATGCCTTGATGCGCCACAAGTGGCGCGCGCGCCACCATTTGAGAATGCCTGCCTAGTGAGTCCCATCACAGACCCGGCATGGAACCTTAAAGAGACTCCGGTGGTGCCATCTCACGACAGGCCCGGCATGAATCCTACGAGACTCCGCTGAGACCAACCACAACGAGAACCAAAACGGCGGCCCGACACGGAACTATTTCGTACAAATGTAAAACAGGGCTGTCAACTTTTGGGATTTGCTTGGAGGGAGAGATACCAAGTTCAAAGTACGATCCTCAGCCGCTGAGGATTGTGTCCTGCCCTGCCGCCTCGTCACATTTTTAAGAGTGTGTTACTTATCTTCGAGTTTCGAGTTTATAATTTCGAGTATCGAGTTTCGAGTTTATAATTTCGAGTTTCGAGTATCGAGTTTCGAGTTTCGAGTTTCGAGTTTCGAGTTTCGAGTTTCGAGTTTCGAGTTTCGAGTTTCGAGTTCGAGTTTCGAATTTATAATTTCGAGTTTATAATTTCGAGTTTCGAGTTTCAAGTCAATTTCAAGAAAATGGGTCTAAACCCTCCGCGTCCCACGGAGCCTTTTTGTAACACGGTTTACTACGTGGGGAGGGACACTCCTAATAAAATCCAAACATAGACGCAGAATATAGTTATTCTGGTACCATGGTATAGCTAGAGGTCTCCTCTTCCATATATTAAAACAATTACAAAAATCCCACGCATGACGTCACAATGACGTCATAAATATGGCCGACCTTACAACTCGAAATGTTGACCTGTTTTTTTTTTTGGGGGGGGGGGGGGGAATTTCAATAAGAATTTCATGATTCAAAACCCAGCCTTTTGTCATCCAAAAAAGAATATTATGCGATCAACAAAAAATCCCAGAATGCCCCAGTACTAAGCTACACCTTAACTCGAAATTTTGACCTGTTTTTTTTCGAGTTAAGAATTTCATGAAAATGTGGCTCTTAGAGTGGGCCAATTATTTTTTATCAAAACCCAGTCTTTTGTAATCCAAAATAAAATATTATGCGATCAAAAAAACAAAAACAGAATGCCCCAGTACTAAGCTACACCTTAACTCGAAGTTATGACCTTTTTTTTCGAGTTAAGAATTTCATGAAAATGTAATTCTTAGAGTGGGCCAATTATTTTTTATTCAAAACCCAATCTTTTGTATTAATCCAAAATAGAATATAATGCTATAAAAAAATCCCAGAATGCCCTAGTTCTAAGCTACACCTTAACTCGAAATTTTGACCTGTTTTTTCGAGTTAAGAATTTCAATGAGGATTTCATGAAAATGGTGTCTTTGGAATGGGCCAATTATTGTTATTAAAAACCCAGTCTTTTGTAATTCAAAATAGAATACTATGTGATCAAAAATAAACTCCCAGAATGCCCCAGTTCTACGCTACACATTAACTCGAAATGTTGACCTTTTTTCGAGTCAAGAATTTCAATAAGAATTTCATGAAAATTGTGTCTTTGAAGTGAGCCAATTATTTTTTTATTAAAAACCCAGTCTTTTGTAATCCAAAATAGAACATTCATATTGATATTCTAACTCAAAAAACGCGTCGAAATGTCGAGTTAAAGTGTAGCTTAGTACTGGGGCATTCTGGCAATTTATTTTTGATCGCATAATATTCTTATTTGGATTACCGATTCTAAATCTGCTCTGTGCGCCATTCTGCTTGATGAATGTCAAACATTCAGTCTTCAATGATATTCATATCCATATCTTATACTACCGGCGTTGCCATACCAACACTAAAGTTATCTTCAGACAACCATTTATACCATTAAATCGAGATGATTACTTTTTAAAATGAGAGACTTCATTTTGTCTGCACCATTGATTATTTTAAAAATATGTTCTAATCAACTAAATGTACTTTGAGCGGTTCCAATTCACTGGATATTATTGCTAATAGTAGTACATGTATCTTCGTGCTTGATAATAGCCTGATTACATTTATGAGAATCCACGAATGTAAAGACGCTGGGAGCGATAATCAACCGAGTGAATCAATTATCTATCATACACTTCGATAAATATATCTGAACATTCTGTTTAAAATACAATGCTGATATCAATACATAATTGATCACTAAATTGAAGTCAAAAATGTATAATCATTATCCTAGTATGTGAGTAAGTGATGGTGGTATGACAAAATTACGAGTCTTGGGGAGGATTTACCAGCAATGTTTGATTGTGTACGTACATGTATATACAAAATACTCGTTGCCGTAAATGCGTGGACCATTACGTATACATTTAAATACCAGTGAACGAGGTCATATCCCCCTAATTTTACCATAGTGAGACCGCTTTAGGTTCAAAGACAGTTTTAATGGTTTAAAAACCATTGCTAAAAACAGATTATTCAATTAATAATGTATACAAACAACATTATTTAGATACATGTTACACTGATTTTCAGCATTATAGAGTCCTGAAACAGAAACACTCCCTACCTAAAGCTCAAGCAACAAATACATGCCTGAATTCATCAGTGTGTATCTCAAAGGGGTTGTTTTGGATTTGCATGTACTTAAACACATTATTTACAAAATTTGACTCAATTTGGGGAAATGTTGTATGTTGTTGAAAATGGGTGGAGGAACAGTGCCACTGAAGGGTGATCATAAACTATCATAATGTGCTTTCTTCGGAAATGTGATGTCCTATCAAGTCCCTTCCCACATCGGTTTATAATTCAAAAGGTTTTGATATTGTACTTCAACTAAATTGATTTTTGAGGAGTTTGGAACTAATTAAACAAGTATATAAAAAAAATATTGCTTACTATTTCTATTCGGGAAAGAAATGAACCGCTTTGGCTGGCATACTCATTCATATCAAATCGAAAGGTATGATATGCGCCAATGGTTTTATAGTCATTAGTTGATGGACCAGACGAGAATAATCAAACTTTGGTTAGAGGATAAGTCACAAACGTTCCGCACGACTAGCTTCATGTTGTAGTGTGTTAATTATCTTCGAGTTTTGAGTTTCGAGCTTATCATTTCGAGTATCGAGTTTCGAGTTTCGAGTTTCGAGTTACATTTTAGAGTTTCGAGTTTCGAGTTTAATTTTTGATTTTTGAGTTTCGAGTTTATAATTTCGAGTTTCGAATTTCGAATGTCAATTTTCGAGTTTCGAGTATCGAGTTTCGAGTTTCGAGTTTCGAGTTTCATTTTCGAGTTTCGGGTTTCATTTTCGAATTTTGAATTTCGAGTTTATAATTTCGAGTTTCGAGTTTATAATTTCGAGTTTCGAGTTTATAATTTCGGGGATCGGGGGGGGGGGGGGGGGGGGGGGGGCTCGTGACGTGGGATCCCCACACTGCGCGAAAAAAACCGCGGCTCGATAACTAAGAAACAGTGCTATTAAACCCCACTCGACACAAATTGGTGTCCTCGCCCATGGCCCACACACTGTATTTAAATATAATACATTTATGATGCGGGAGATTTTATATGCTTGGCGGGAGAGCGGGAGAAAGATTGTCTAGGAGGAAGACTCCCGCCAAATGCGGGAAAGTTGACAGCCCTGTCCTACACCCCACTAACAGCCTTCAATGGGTCCATCCCACTTGGCGGGAATCATAAACTGTATTTGGTATTACCCATGTTAGATCGAATGAGTTGGTGAACTTATATGCAATGAATTGCATTATTATGTTTTGATGAATCCAAGTTTGGGAAAATATTGGATACCAAACATAATAATGATAAACTTGGATGCTTTACGCTCAATATGTATTGGTCTCGCTATGATACATATTGGACTCGACTGCGCCTCGCCCAATATTTTTAAAAACTTAAAGCTCTACAAATACGTAGTGTGCTTAATCGATCAAATTTAATACCAAATTGATTTATAAAGCTGATCTTTTACACCCGACCCGATTGGGCACTCAAAATGACAGTCTGGTAAAGATGCACCCCAGTAATGGCCGAATTAATAATTACCATCAATTATTTCATCAAAATTCAGTATTTTACCGTCCATGGATATTGGAATTATGAAAAAGCAGTTTATGTTTATACGTTTCCAGGCAACGTTTCATGGTCACAAAAACCCCGTTGATGCATATAGCGATGAGAAGAAATTACAATATGTGATCACTTATAATGTAGGTCAAATTCAATATCACCGTCTGATCTTTGTTAAATATCGTTTAGTTCTTCATTATACTACATTTACCCAACGCCGACTACTCCACTTAATTAGGTTGGCTCGGGCCCGGGTTCAAGGGTACTCATCGATCGCCTTAACACACTGCACAAACAAGTGTTAATGATAAGAGTAACCGATAACAAACGCTTGAACATGTTAATGCTGTAAGTTTGTACAGTAAAACTATAGGTAGTCTTCATTTAGTGTATATGTATCAACACATTAACGCCAGATTAACGCCTGAAAATACGAAGATTAACACGATAAAGCATCCCCGAAGATTAACACGATAAAGCATCTCCGAAGATAAACACGATAAAGGATCCCGAAGATTAACACGATAAAGCATCCCCGAAGATTAACACGATAAAGCATCCCCGAAGATTAAACGATAAAGCATCCCCGAAGTTGACACGATAAAGCATCCCCGAAGATTAACACGATAAAGCATCCCCGAAGATTAAACGATAAAGCATCCCCGAAGTTGACACGATAAAGCATCCCGAAGATTAACACGATAAAGCATCCCCGAAGATTAACACGATAAAGCATCCCCGAAGATTAAACGATAAAGCATCCCCGAAGTTGACACGATAAAGCATCCCGAAGATTAACACGATAAAGCATCCCGATGATTAACACGATAAAGCATCCCCGAAGATTAAACGATAAAGCATCCCCGAAGTTGACACGATAAAGCATCCCCGAAGATTAACACGATAAAGCATCCCCGAAGTTGACACGATAAAGCATCTCCGAAGATAAACACGATAAAGCATCCCGAAGTTTAACACGATAAAGCATCCCCGATGATTAACACGATAAAGCATCCCCGAAGATTAAACGATAAAGCATCCCCGAAGTTGACACGATAAAGCATCCCCGAAGATTAACATGATAAAACATCCCCGAAGATTCACACGAAAAAGCATCCAAACATCTTCACATTCCGAGCAGGTGCAGGGCCGAAAAATGTAACAAATGTGATATCGTTGAACTCATTTCAAGTATTTTCCAAATCGTTCTAATTATTTTCCCCACAAGGAAAATCTCTCGGGGGGCCCGCTAAAAGTCGTATGTCATAAAACAAGTTTAGAAGGCCTATTTTCTGCTGTTGTCTTATATTCGCGGTACCGTTTGTACAGCGATAATATCAGTGGCGTAACCAGCGGGGGTGGGGGGAGGGGGGGGGGGGGTTCCACTTGGAATTGGAACCCTTGCCCCTACCGCTTGCACCCCAACTGAAAAATAAATGAAATTTACAAAAAAAAGTACAGGGAGGGGGGGGGGGGCGATCTATCGGTTCATTTGACCAGAGGAATCATGGAATTATGATGGTCAAGTACACAGATGAAAAAAAATTCGCGCGCTACGCGCGCATATGTTACCCCAAAATGCAATATTCGTTGGAACAAGCTTGTTTAGAGCCAACATTTATCTCAATCGTGCCAAAAATAGGTATAAAGTAGAAAATGTTCGCGCGCTACGCGCCCATAGCTTGCCTCATAACAATCTTGGCGGTTAATTTTAGTTCTCACCCACCCCCAATATGAATAGCGCCTAGCTACGCCACTTAGCACATCCCCACCCATACACCACCCTGTCCAAGCAAGAGCGGATGGTGCAGCGCCAGCTGCACTTGGATTGTCTTAGGAGCCCCTCATTTCAATTCACTGCCCCTTCTTGCCCCCCCCCCATGAAAAAGTTTAGTTACGCCACTGGATAATATTATTATGACATTACTGTGATGATGAGAAGCAGAATAAATACTAATCATCTACATTTATTAGAAAGTCGTACGCTGTAACAATATCCAAAAGTATACACCAGATTGCACCAAATGGGTACGAAAAATGAAAAAGGTTCCACATGGGGGCGGGGGGGGGGGGGGGGGGGGGGGGTTGTCATGCATAAAAAAGTTATCAACCTTCACAGAATTCAAATCAACATCTTCTTTGTATAAATGTTTTGACATCTTTTAAGATGTTACTCTGATTGTTAGAAATCTCACCATCATCAAATAAAATATTGTTAATCGTACTTAATTGGCTTTCTCCAAACCTAAGAAGTATTTATTACTTTTCTCACTCTTCTCCACCTATTGAGCTCTGGATCGGACAATAATACCCTGTGTGATAGAATTATACTCATTTTCGAGCTGTTCTTTAGCAATAGTCCATGCCCTTTCGTTATCCTCTGAAGGGTGACTACATAAATTGATTTCATTCTCCTTGACTTTATCCTCCAAATTTTTCAGATGTTGACGCTTTTTTGGGGCCTTTCTTTTATTAAATGACTGTGAAAATTGTATAATATCAAACTTAATCAACTCCCACAACTTTATTTTATCTTCCATATCAATGTAAGTTTCAAACCAAGTTGGAGCTAATTTGATGATTTCCTGACAAAACTTAACATCTTCACACAGGGAATTATTGAACTTCCAATAAGATGAACCACGGATATTATTTGACACATTATCAATATTCAAGAAAATTAGTGAGTGATCAGTACTGATAGGAGGCGAAATACCAACATTCTTCACCATATCTTGCATTGTATTTGACACAAACCAAAGATCAAGTCTGCTTTGAATCAGTGGTGTGTTTTTTTTCTCCACGTGTACTGACGCCGATGCGGATTTCTTATACGCCAGATGTCAACTAAATCAAAACCATCAAGAAAATTATGAATTGCATGCATAGCATTGTCGTCATGGCGTGGATTGCCTTCTCGCTCTATACAGGCCAATATTCATCAACAAATTAATATCACAACCACACACAATATTTTTTGATGGTTTTCTCTTCTTTTTTTCTGGACTTATTTCTCTTCTCTTCTTGTGCAATTGCCACTGTTAGTACATATCAGGCACTAACGATAGTTTGTTTCTTGTAGTCCACGCGTATTTTAGAAATGTTAGTCGAATTTCGGCGGCGTTTTTAAAATGCTATAGTTTAGGCCACTTTAATCAATATACATTATATATAGAAAAGAGAAAAATATGGGGAAACGATCTCGCCCAGGAATCGAACACATGACCTCTTGCTTACAGGGCAGGTGACTTATCCATTGGGCCACAATTATACCTCGCATGTAAAACGAGATCGTTTTCTCATATTTGTCTCTTATCTATCTACGACGGTGAACCTGTTTAAAAATATTTTGTTAATTTGTTTAATACCCGTCGTTAATGCCTATAGTTTCTATACATATAGATGACTTGAAGTATATTCTATGTTCAAATTACAACATCCAAATGAGATCAAAATAAAATCAAACACCTGCATTTTTGTTTATGTCTTCAGGCCACATACCGAAAAAACTTTCCTTTTCCTTTTTCCCTTAAACGTTACTTCAGTTTGCAATATTTGGTAGTAATAACTATCCTTTAATAATCAATATTATAATGCTAATAGTAATAGTGTGCCCGCGATCCGATGCACTTAGTCCATTTACTATTAAATTCGTTTGTAATTCCATATGTCGATAGAACATGATACATCATGGTCCAATTGAGGTAATTAAACACTACGATGAATTATGGTCATGCCGACCTCGTTAAAGCTCCGCCGCTGCACATCCATGACTCGAGAAAAGTATGAGCACAATCGAGTCCAATATCACAGGGCTGTCAACTTTTGGGATTTGCTGGGAGGGAGAGATACATACTCAAAAAAATAATCGTAACACATGCACAATTTTTTCCCCGTCAGCAGCTGAAATCCTGATAAGTGGTGGTGGGGGGGGGGGGGGGGGGGGGGGGGGGGGGGGGGGGGGGGGGGTAGGGATGATGTTTTCCTCAAATCCGCACGAAAATTGCATGGTCAAAATCGCAAATGTACCGACGGAAGCTAGTATAAAGGTGTTGATACACACTTTAATTGAGGTAATTTTGTTGATGCGGGAGATTTTATATGCTATGCGGGAGTGCGGGAGAAAGAGTGTCTATGCGGGAGACTCCCGCCTAATGCGGGAGAGTTGACAGCCCTGATGTAAAACCAAGGGAATATTCTCATTGATGTACGCAACATTTTGTAACAATGATGTCCCGGAAGCGAATCCGGAACTATCATGACTATTGAGGAGTCGTCAAATAATCCAGTGACATATAGGATTGGGTAAGTCAAGATCATATTATAAGGGTATCAAAGCTTCGATTACGGTTATCTCTGAACACTATTTATAGAGAGACTAACTAGGGAGAGACACTCACCGTAACTAACACAAAAGTTGGTAACCATGCGTGCTCTAGATATCAAGGAAATGGGGTATATTTTGGAATGTCATCAAGGACTGCGAGATCATGAAAATAAGGGTATTTATGAACCAGTCTCCGCGAAATTAGGAAAAAGGGGTATTTACGAAATCCGAAAAATGTTCATGTATCGGAATCCTGCTGCTCCAACCCAGTATGGTTTTAATTATTTTAGATCAGAACCTAACCCAAATCCACCATTAGGGGTACACAACAAGTGGTATCTCAGTACCATAAACACCTGGTAATGTTTTATCTATTTTATGTAGATGTATAAAGTGTCATTGAAAAAGGGTGTTTAAAATTCGACTCATTGAAAACAAAACATAGGGATTATTTCTCATCCTTATTTCGGCCTTGATTTGCCAAAAAAACCAGCGGCAACAATTAACCCTGAACGCTAAAATTTCACATAAACCCATTAATTGAACCGGTGATTGTATATATCAGGGCTACGAATTAATAGGGGGTTCCCCAGGAAGAAATCATGCGTCGCCCAAAAAAGAAATGCGCAAGACAAAAAATCTTAAAATAATAATTGAATAAAGGATAAAATTCGTACTATCTCTAGTTTCTCATGCTTTACCTGAAATTTTAAGGAGTTTCCTGAAGTGGCCATGTCCCATTCCAAATCTAGGCCTAGTTGTACCTGCAACTTTAAGGCGTTCCTGAATTGGCCATTTTCCCCTTCCAAATCTAGGCCTAGTTGTAGGTATTGGGAATACAATATTCCAAAATAAAGCGTTGTGTTTTGGAGGCATTTGACTTGACTCCATTTAACCCCCTCGATAAGAGAAGATATCGGTATTTTCCCAGAAACCAGTGTGTCCGATCGAATTACCATGTCTTATTAACTTTACACTACTGCTGTTGACAAATTTAGAGGCATTAAAGCATAATGCATTGTAGGAAGGACCTTTTCTTGCTGGCCATACTATTCTATCGGCTTTTGTCATCATTTGAGTCAGATAGTTGAATCAGGGATACTATTAACTTTGGGATAGGAAAGTCGTATACTAACGTACGTAGCGAAAACGGTCCTTTTGAATAAATTATGATAATCGTCTGGAATGCGTCGGTGACCGGCGTTTAACGCGTTTAACAATGTTTAACCAGGTTTAACTGCATTAAACGGCATGTTAGTCAGCATAGGTTTGGGGGCGCTGTAGATTTAAACAGACGACGGTGGCCACGCGAAACTTAAATTTTAAATTCGTAGTGAATATTACACGTAATCGCGAATTTTTAACCGATCATTTTGACAAATACATCATAATTAGAAGGATTTTTATCGTTAACCGGGCGATGACTGTTAAAAATAATTCAAAATGGTGCACTCCCGTTGCCAAATTGGGTCGTCTGAGAGACGCGTGGCCAGCGTTGCGTCGTCTGCTACAATCACGTCTGCAATCACGCCTGATCGGTATAGCGCCACCAATTCTATGCTGACTAAGTTCAATTTAAAAGTGGACCCGATCGGCAAGCTCAGGGGCATACCCCTGGTTGAATGTATCCACATCTACAGAAATACTCACAAAGGGTTGGTAATCGATCCATGTCTGTATGGAGCATATACACGTATGATATGCTTAACAAAGCGGGCATTTCAAAAGTGTATTTTACACACGGGTGCCCACACAGGCGCAGTAAAGCTATCGGATTTTGGACCGGACAGAAATCATAACCTTCCCACAATGCATTATATTTTTATGTTTTGGAGCTTTTAAAAGTGATATTTCCCACTATAACATGAATCGTTAGTGAAAAAAAATAACATTAATTAATAGAGCAGAACTAGAACTTTGCAATGGTGTGTTTTATTTTACTAACGATTCATGTTTACCCAGTTTATTCTGAACCAGGAATGGGAACCATACAACATTATGAGAGTGCACGTTTGATTAGACATGGTTATGCGACCAGCCACAATGGTTTCTGGGAAGCTCCACTTCTCTTCTCTTCCCCTCGATAGTCGGATTTGAAATGAGGTCATCAAACGATGCTGATAGTGTTTTGTTTTCGTATAGCCTATTATGAGACTAATATACCAAGGTATATTAGTCTCAGCCTAAATTTAATGAGATAAATGAAACATATAGCAAAACATCCTTTATTGTACTGTAGCCAGTCAATCCACGATGAGGTTACGGGAACGTGCCGCCAAGTAGGGTCCCATTTTTCACACTTTGGTAAATGGATGACCCCTTTTCAAAGCCATTTTTGATAAATTTAGGGTCTAAAATCCTTCATTTTGCTGTTTTTCACTGACATTTTAGCCAAATCTGTCAAATATATAGGACAATTTTGGGTTTCTGGTAAACATATGGGTCCATTTCCCCGAAAATTGGTAAATGTTTGGGTCCGATTTTCATTTTGCTGGCAGCACATCCCTACAAAAATATATCTGAGACCCCCGGGTCAATCCATCACGCAATCGTTGGACTGACAGCACACACACCTATTGAAACGGACACCAGGAGACTATCGAAATAACGTCGCGGAAATAACATGATCCTCGACATCTCAGAAAACTGGTCGACCCGTATAATGTTACCTTTTTTGATTGCGTCAATTCCTCCCAATCGAACCTTGCACTATTTGCCAAACACATTTTATTGCGGATATTTCCTAATTTGCAACCCGGGTTTGCAGCTATATTTTGCAGTCGCATTTTCATCGCAGCATTATTTCACAGTTTCATCCATGGCGGTTGCTTTGTGGAATGCAGATTATATTTTTGCATTTTCAAAATAATTCCAAATATGTTATCTAAATCCAACCACTTTTATTAAGATATTGTCGCCCTTGCAAATATAATTTTCTTATCATCAAACCAAAAATCTATATATATTTGCAAAAAAACATGGTTAATTGCAGAAGAATGAATTATTCGTAAAACACATTTCATTCAAGGTTTTTGCTTCAACATTAAAACTAGAAAGCATGTGTCATTATTAAAAAACTTATTATACCTGCCTCTTGTGACCTTCATGATACTTTAGCAAAGCCCGGACGAGTAATGACATGGCGAACACAAAGACATTTCTGACTAGGTGCTGTTTTTCCAAATTATTCAAAGGCTAATATTATAATACAGGGTGCGTCAAAAAAGGTGTCCCATGAGTTAGAAAATTAATTAAAAATACATCCCATTTCTTTTTGTTTAAAAAACAGACCGATAGTAATCCCAATTAGTCTGCTATCAAATATTCTTTGTCCCATTGGATTTCACCACCAAACTACCGAGATATGATCAATTCAGTAACAAGAGTGCGAATCCCACTTTGGACACTTTTGAACAATAAAATGACTTTCAACTGAAAATCCTGCATTTGTGATTCCGATGATGATTAGGCCTATATAGGATATGTCAATATATTGTATAAATACTGTCAAAAAATGTTTTTCTGTTCAAATTCAACTAACTATCAACATTTAGTAGGTAGATTATTATTGATTTGATTGATTATATTGAATTACACACTGATGACGATTCCAATAAAAGAGCTCTCGTCACGTGTAAAAGTGACCAAAGCTGAATTTGAACATGCCCTAATTTGACAATGGTAGCTTCAAAATAGAAGGAAAGAATTCGTATGGCACATTACAGATTGCTGTGCATGTTTGCGTGAACAATTTTATATTTTTCATGGACAAAACAAAAAGGGGAATTTTTTTTGACACGCCCTGTAGAGATCATATCAATATTCTGGAACGTACTCACCAACTGGCTCTTCCACCTTATTGACACTTGAGTAGGGGGAGTGATTTTGAGACGAAAGACGAGATGAAAAAATGGCAACATAAACTTTTCTATAGGAGTGTATTATTTAGCTCCAGCACGAAAATTACTCATTGTCGCTGTTCTGTCAAAACCTCGATGTTTTTCTCGCCCTTCATCATGTATAAAGTAAAACGGCTCAACAGTTATGAATATGAAGTGTTGCTTTATACATGTTCAGGGGCAAGAGCACTTACCAAGGTTTTGACAGATGTATGTTTGGCCCTTGAACATGTTTAGAGCAGACTGCCCAAAGGTTAAACATATGAAGTAGGCCTATTACTTTATACACGTTGCTGAGGGCTAGATGAAGATACGAGGCAGGTTTCTTCAGAACAGAACAGCGATGTCATGTTGTTATGCACATCATGCAATCCCATTTATTTCGAGTAAACTTGTTTCATTATCTCAACGAGAACAAGATTACAAACATACACAATCTTTTTGAAGCGAAAACATTGTATTTTACCTGAAGTCTTAGTAACGCCCGATTTCTGTAACGTTACATTGCAGAAGTATCTCCCTTCTCTTCATAGTTCAACTGTATTGGCTTTATTTACATTTAATGGAAATCTGAATACAATTTACACTATAAAACCTTCCCTAAAATTACAATTTTAATAGTGGGAAATGATAAGCTCACGCCCATGTATCGAATTTGGGTCGAGCTCGTTGAGACTTTGTACTTTAGACTCTGAAAATTGTTTAAAACTTTTAAACAATATGTACTGTTCAAGTACTTAAACAACAAATACGCCAAAGTTGATAGCAGAGTACTTGAACAACCCCGGTTGTTTAAAACTTTTGAACAACATTTTTGTAGTGTACTCGAATACGGTATTGGCGCTCATTTTTGACATTATCGGCAGTGAGTACTGCTTTGCATGATTCATTGAACATTGAATCCCGCTTCCTTGCCACTGTAATTTTATAAAATCCATTTATTTCGTAAACGGAATGAACTTACAAATATTGTGTATCAGTCACTCCACATCTCCATTTCAAGGTTTCATTTGTATTCAATCGAGAGATGTTTGTTCAAATAACAAGTTGAATTGATTGAAATGCCGTTTCCAATAATTGAAAATGACATGTATGTATTCGATGCAAATGCTACCCGTAGCAGACGGCGCGAAGAAGTAATATCATCATCTCATGCAAGTTTAATATTTATACGGTCGCAATGACGTCAGAAAAAAATCTCATCAAAATGAGCAAATGAAGCATTTCGTTGTTGTTGCTAAACACGAATTCTTTGATTCGTAATAAAGCTATTGTACATTTGATTCATAATTAGTCTCCAATTATTATTAAGTGAAAAATACTTGATTACTAATTGGTTCTAATTTTATTCACTGTATTACAATTAAATTAGACAGAATAACAGCAAAATCGATCGTGCAATAACCAGCCTCAGCAAGGCAACATATTTTCCTAAGTATTTTCGTGGTTATATTTTGTAAATCTTGTCAAATTTTATCACACGTTAACCTTATTTGCTTTCTATTTTATATTGTATTAAGGTTAAAGGGACACAATGTCATGATGATTTCAAGATGAACATTAAAAATTGCCATTATTGTTACTACTAAAAAAAACCCCAGCAAAACTTGATTAAAACAATGTTTTAAATATGTTGGAATACCACCCTTAACCATGCAAAATGCTGATCGGGCCCGATCAGCATTTTTGAATCGACGTTTTGTTGTACAAAGAGGGCTGATTTTTCTTAATCCTTATAGGTGTAAGTTCATACATGTTATACAATTGTAAAAATATACAAATCCTAGTTTTTATTATATTTTTTTGTAATTGCGGGCGCTGCCTCCACCACATCTCTTAATGCCCCTTTAACGTGTGGTATTTACTTAACGCCGATGAAATATATCTTGGCATAAATAAAAAGAAAATCTTGATTTTTTGAGAGTAATATAGATTTTGTTTATTCAATGACTAGGCAAATTGAAATGAGAATTGTTTTTAGAGCTGATGTTATTGTGCACCAAGGCATGATACTCAAATGATCAATAGAGGAGTTAAAACTCCGTGGTGGGGAGGACCACTCATGTATAAAAAATGTAAGCATGCGCGAGAATGAGCTCTCAAAAATATCACCTTTATGGCGGATTCTCAAGTGAAGAAAAGGAATTTATAGGTCAATAAATGCGTATATGTTGTTTCGAGAAAAATTAGACAAAACAATGCACGCGCGCTGATGTAGAGGTGTGAATAATGGCACGACTGTGCAGGGGGGGGGGGGCGCTATTGTGAACATATCAACATTGGCTCAAGTGCATTGATTTGTCTAATTTTCGAGAAACAAACTATACGCATATATTAACCTAATTCACACACGACACTTTATAAATCAAAATTCACAATTTGAGCATAATTTGGTCTAGATAATCTATGTGATAACGATTAATAACATGTTAAGAAGTTTTCTAACACCCGCAGTGAAAATCGGCGAACCCATGATGCCTGAACAACCAATTAAAACAAAGCATGTGATACGCGCATTGAATGGCGCACACGCGGAGTGCATTAGACACATTCAATGCACTCCGCATATTTTAGTTTCTTGCTTTCTGATTGGTTTGACCCTACGAATGTATGTCATTGAATGTGCACAAGCATTATTACACTATTCACTATATAAATCAATTTGAATTAATACTGCAATGACAGAATACACAAAGGCAGTCATTTAGATAAATCTCAGTTTGCACCAGAACTATAATTCAATATGGGCCTAGGTTATATATTAATCTTTGGTCACGGTATATATTTGGGATAGTATAATGCACCGACGAAACCAAACATCAAAGTCTACATTCTCCGCCCAATTTACACTGGACACGGGGTTCCATTAACACACAATTGGGCTATTCCATAAACCTCCTATCATGCCTATGGAAGACATTCCCTCAATCTTTTCCACAGGGAGTGTGAATTTCAATTGGGGTTACCTGCATGGATGACTCTATTTGAAATCTACACTACCTGTGTGAAAATTAAGGTTGTGTCTTCCTTGGCAGCATACAGGAGGCAGTTTTAAACCGGTACCAGTAATCCCAATTTCTTTGGGTTCTCGTAGACAGAAATGCGTAAACTTCTTTCTGTGGCAGATAATTCACTCATTTCAAGATTCAGGATTCAATTTATTATAAATTTCCAAAGGCCAAATTGCCCATTTTCTACAATATATATTAACCCATGAAAGACATGTCAGATAGGGTCCAAAATGGGGAATGATGATTTGTACGCGTGACTGTTAGTTAAGATTCGATCCAAGGAGTGGCTGGTAGCCATCAAGAATAAATAAGACCCCCTGCATAACAACTCGACAGCACATGGTATTAGAACAAAGAGTAGTTTTTCCTATACCTGCGATAACAGTGAGGATAATCGGAATAAAAGATGCTTATGCCGTGCTTATTCCTGCATAAACGTCGACAATGATGATGATAATGATTTAAATTCGAATATGATAAGAATCGTCATGCCTATTCTAGCATTCAAAAAAGACTTTGAGGTGAAAGGGGTTTTGCAACTGAAGTCCTTGTCTACAACGTGCAATTTTTCATTCAAAAGAACACACTGAAGTGATAACAAATTCATTAACATCTTCACGTCATGCTGACAACGATATGTGCGGTATTAAACAAAATAGTGTATCAGGCATTTCATTCCTGCCATTGGTATGAACAGTTTATTTGATGCCAGATGGAATATTCCATTTTATTAGGTGGATGAATGGATACTATTATCATTGCACTTATGAATATTAATTTCTACACCTTCAGTGTGTAAGTTTAAAACAAAACCGTGAAATGCAGCTTTCCAACTCAGATTTAGGGTGCATATTATTTGCTCCTTTTCTTTATCGATATTCTGTAGTGCAATGGGTCACCGACACGAATTCACAGGTTATGGAGAGCACGTGTGGTCTAGTGGATAGCATGCCGGTCTTACAACACAAAGGTTATGAGTTCTAGCCCCGCTACAGCCAACTTGTTTGTATCCTTGGGCAAGGTACTTAGTCTCAGTTGCTTCGTCGACCCAAGCGATATTAGGGAGCTGTTAGGGGATATTACAATATAAGTGCTGATACTGTGTGCGCCGTGTCGGTAGCCTGGTAAATGAAGCGAAATGATTGTGACGATTCCCTAATGGCAGCAAAAAAACAGTGGTTCGGAAGTCACGTATAAATGGTGGTCCCGTGCATCGAAAGAGCAATACGCGAGCACGTTAAAAGGTTACAGACTCTTTCGTAAAGAGTAGGGGATCATCCCGATCTGTTCACACATCTAACGGACTCCAATGGAAATAAGCTAATGAGCTTATTGGGTTATCCAGGGTCGTAGGACCCAAATAATATCAAATCAAATCAAATCCACCATACATGTTGCTTTAAAAAGAAGCAAATTTGATTCAGACCTCGGCATGAATGCATCAGAGTGTGCGTTACATTGTATTTCGACAGATAATGATATTGTCTTTGGTAGAAAACGTTATATCTAAATGTAGCTAATAAAATTTATTTTACTTGAATCCAGCGGTTTCGAAATTACATTAAATATTAGTTTTCAACGACCTTTGACTATTATTGTGCATTGTATAAATCCTCTATAATAGGCCTAAGGTTTTACTTGATGTAAATTCAATTTAAAATTATATCAATGGACGAGTGACAGAATACTGTGTAAACATTTATATAATATTTCAACAAATAGACAATTGTATTTTATTTCTCTCGTGTTTATACCGAAGGGAAAATCGTATGTAATTGAAGGACGTTTTTGTAAATCAACGTGTACAAATAATTTATATTCTAATGAAGGCATTGTTATACAGACGTCTCGACAGTGAATTGTCATTGTAATTTGTTAATTTTTTCCTGAGACACCAAAAGAATCCAAGAGTTTCAAAAACATTGTAACATTATTTTTGTTGTAAAAGAACGCAACAGTGACAAAAAGGGTCTGTCATAGCCAAAGTTTATAGAGAAACTTCGTGCGAAAAAAGTCTGGGTTCCTAAGGCGGTCTCTCGTCGGTTTGTCGATATTCAGGGTATGACTTCTGTTAAAAAGTCACATTTACTGTGAATGATCAGGATAGTTGCCAACATTCCAACAGAAGTTGGAAAATGGCTAAAACCCATGAGTTTAATGCGTTATTTGTTTGGGGAAATGTTTCTAATCTCATCCAACCTTAACTGCACACCTAATTACGCCATTGTCAATCATTGAGTCGAACAATCATTTAGTGAAATGAAAACAAAGTTGACCCGCCCACTCCGCGAAAATATTTTGATTTTTATCTGATGCCTAGTAATGCTCCATTTCTGTAACGTTACATTGCAGAAGTATCCCTCTTTATCTTAATGAAAATCTGAATAAAAAGTACTCTATAATACCTTCACAAATTACAATTTAGTGGGAAATGATAAGCCCACGCCCTTAAAACCCATTATGTATCGAATTTGGATCGAGCTCATTTTTGAAAGAGTTTGTACTGTAGGATTTGACAACACTGTTTAAAACTTGTATTGTTCAATGAAATAATACAGAATAAAAGCACAATTGATCGTGCAATAACCAGCCTCAGCTCAGCGAGTCACTGTTATCGCTGACAAAACTACCAACTCTTGATTGAACGGCGCCTACAGAATATTAACAATCAAGGAAATAACATTTCCCAGCAGTCTATGCGGGTCCGCGTTGAGGAATTTGGACATAATTTCCTAAGTATTTTCGTGAATAAATCTTGTCAAATTTTGTCCCGCGTTAACCTAATTTGCTATTTATTTTATATTGTATTTACCTAACGCTGATAAAATATCTTGGCTTAAATAAAAACGAAATCCTGATTTTCTATAATCAAAATGAGAGCAGAGGCCATGCTTGTTTATTCAACTGGACAAATTGAAATGATGTTATTATGGACCAAGACATGATACTCAAATGATCGATAGAGATGTTAATACTTTTCACGCGGCAGGCAGCTGCGGACGACATTCCAAAATTTCACAAAATGTTTCAAAAATGTCAAAATCATTTAATTTTATTACCATATTTGGAATCACCATGAGAAATTCATTGAAATAAGTACAAACATGCCTAGTATTGGTTCAGTAATCCTTGAGATAGACTTTGTAAATTGTGAAAGGTTTCTAAAAAACTTTGTTGTGTTTGGTAAAAATAGTACCCGCGTGGAAAGTGTTAAAATGCCGGGGTTGGGAGGACCACCCAGGTATAAATGTTGTAAGCATGCGCGTGAATGAACTCTCAGAAATAACCCTCAAAAAAAGACTTTTGCTCGGCATATCATACCATTATCAAGGATATCTATCATTATCTGCCCTTACGATGGACTTTTTATATCATTTTAGAATGAAAAGGATATTTATGAAGAAGCTGGAATTAAATGTCCCAAATTTGGTCGATTTGTCTTAAGGGGGCTGTCAAGTGTCGTTGTATGAATTTGTCAAGCACTGTAACTTTCAAACTATTTATGTGTTGTACATAAAAGTATACACTTTTTTGAATGAAATGAGTCGGGGAATCCATTTTTCGTATCAAGAATCGTGATTTTTATATTTTTGCCCAAAAATGCCTCTTTTTTGCCTAAATTTTATTAACAACCTAACAAAATAATTTTTAAGTAAAAAAGGAGTTTTGTCACGTTTGAGGACAATCGGGCCAACTTTTGAAATTTGACCCCAGATGACCTTTGACCTTGGAAGACTTGAATGTGTTACCAAGGATTGCAACTATAGAGATTAATCATTGGGCCTCTCAATATCGCGTTATACCCAAACTTGTTTTAAGCATTTTCCCCTTGGCCTTGAAAAATATTACATCGATTACGTCACAAACTCAAATGTGGCCCTTTTATTGCATAACATTTTGATAAACAGTTTTCGCAAACAAATGATCCTTAATATCACACCATGGTGGCAAAATTCGAGGCCACATTTGCACTTTTCAACAAGTGGTGCGATACTTTTTTCCATGTGTATATATTTGCCAATTATAGGATTATAACATGCTCCTGGACCATTTGCATTAATACCATCGGTCAGTCACAAGTATTTCAAAACATGGTGTGACAACATGCTCCTGGACCATTGTCAGTAAGACGGGCAAGTATTACCCAACACAACCAATGTGATTAAGACAATTGGTCAGTCACAATGGTTTACTATCACTTGGCCTAATGCCATTTGGTCTAATTACCATTTGGTTTAATGCCATTTGGTGTAAACTCATATTGTCTAAATTGCCATTTTGGCTAATAACCGTTCAGTCTATTATTGTCACTTAGGCTAATGAACATATGGTCTACAGCCTTTCGTCAAATACACACTTGGCTAATTGCCATTTCGTCTAATCATCATTTTGTCTAAATCCATATGGGCCAATAGCCATTTAGTCTAATAACCATTTGTTAGTCTAATAACCATTGGGTCTAATTGCCATTTTGTCTACAACAATTTACCATTTTGTCTAAACCCATTTTGGCTAATTGCCATTTAGGCTAATCACTATGGGTTATCCACTTGGTCTAATAGCCATTTTGCCTAATATCCAATTGGTCGAATTACCAGCTGTCTAAACATTTTCCAGCCATAAAATATGCAATTCAAGCTAAACAAAGCAAAGCAAAGCATTGCGTTGCGTAGCTTTGCGTAGCTTTGCGTAGCTTTGCGTAGCATCGGACTCATTTATAATTTGTTTTGCCATCGTGCATCCTTTTTTCTTCTTTTTGGTGTGCAAGTGTTTGGGGATACAGTGTAACCTCGTTAACACAAAGTCTGTTAACACAAAATTACTCATAACACAAATTTGGTTTCAAGTCCCAAGCTTATATTTTACATTATCATTTAACCTGATAACATAAATTTCTGTTATAACACAAACTAAAATATGAGGCCCAAGCAACTTTGTGTTAACGAGGTTCCACTGTAATATACGCATTCAATCTCTTGATATGACATGCTCACTTGTTGCTTTTTTGTCATTCAATATTGGTATTGTGTGGTACATTGTTATCACCGTATTTAGTATTGGGAGATATACCCGGGGAGAGATATATGTAATGCAAATTAGTGGCCAACGTGTAATATTACTTTTCGCCCAAAAGTATAGATTAAGAAATATGCACAAAGTGTCACATTCTAATGGGGCCCTCACATGTATCCGTGTGAGCTGGGCGGCCCCTTACCGTCTTATAGAAAAACAACAGAGTCCAACACGGTGAACAATCAGCAAAAAATGTCAACGGCCGCATTGATTTTTTTTTGTCACCGGGTTCATACTGTTCTATACCGGGTCCTTATCGGCCTGGAACCGGGCTCATACCACCTCCTCACCAGGTCCTCACCGGCCGAAACGCTTTGGTACCGACCGAACCGCCTTGATAACGTCATCAAACTGCCCTGTATAAGCTGAGCGCTCAAGCTCGCCGCTTCGCTCACATTCCGGGAATCTCTGTAAAATACATTTGTACTCACATGTATCCGTGTGAGCTGGCCGGCCCATTACCGTGTGACAAATTGGTGCAGACGGTGGCACACGGTGATGTCACACGGTGGGCCGTTTCCCGTCCGTTGAACACGTTGCCGGGGACATTGCCGGCCATCCGCGCCCGGCAGGAAGTTTGACCATTCTCAAAACTCTTGCCGGGTGAGTAAAAGCGGCGGCAAACGGTGAGAGCCCGGTTTGAGGACGGTATACAGACGGCGCACCCGTTTCGCGCCCGTTCGCAGGGCGGTAATGGTAGGCGGCCATCTTACCGTCTAATAGAAAAACAACAGAGTCCAAACAATCAGTAAAAAATGTCAACGGGCGCATTAATCTTTTGTTGTGGCCACCGGGTCCATAACGTTATATACAGGGTCTATACCGGGTCCTCACCGGTCGGGTACCGGGCTCACCGTCCTCATACATTTCTAGCTTACCGTTCTTACCGGGTACATAACACCTCCTCACCGGGTCCTCGGTCCATACCGTTCTACACCGGGTCTGTCCCGGGTTCTCACCGGCCTTGTCCCGGGATCACCGGCCTCATACAGTTCTAGCTTACCGTTCTGACGGGTTCCTAACCGGTCGGAACGCCTGGGTACCGGCCGAAACGTCTTGATTACATCATCAAACCGCCCTTTCCAAGCTGAGCGCTCAAGCTCGCCGCTTCATTGTCATTTGCATTCCGAAATTCGTACGACCAACATCTATAATACTCTCTAAATGTAAAAGAGCTAAACCTCACTCTTTCGAGAGCTTTAGGAGGGACGGCTCTTCTAAGAAGTGAAGTTCACTCTTTTCAGAGTGATTTGTCAATCTTTTAAGAGTGATTTCCAATCTTTTCAGAGCGATTTTAACTCTTTTTAGAGTGAAAATCGCTCTTTTAACATAAGAGTGAACTTCACTCCAAAAAAAAGAGCTGTCCCTCCTAGAGCTTTCGAAAGAGTGAGTTTTAGCTTTTACATTTAAAGAGTTGCAACATGCCTGCTGAGAGTCCGTTCCGCGAACGGTTACCAGGCTGCATGCGGCCATTCGCAGTCCGTCGCTAAATGGTCGACGTCCACCACCGTCCACCACCGCCCTGCGAATGGGCGCGAAACGGGTGCGAAACGGGTGCGAAACGGGTGCGAACGGGTGCGCCGTCCTTATACCGTCTTCATACCGGGCTCTCATCGTTCGCCGCCGCTTTTACTCACCCGCCAGGAGTTTTGAGCATGTTCAAAACTCCGGTGGCCGGCAAAGTCCCCTGAACGTGTTCAACGGAGGGGAAACGGCCCACCGTGTGTGCCGCCGTCCGCACCCATTTTTCACACGGTAAGGGGCCGCTCAGCTCACACGGATACATGTGAGGGCCCCATAAACAACTGATATCCGGTAAGGAGGGGGGGGGGGGGCACTCACATGAAAGACAAAGTAGTGATTAGACGAAGTGGAGTTTAGACGAAGTGGTGATCAGACAATATGGCTTTAGACAAAGTGGTCAGTAGACAAAGTGGAAATTAGACCAAATGGTTATTAGACCAAATGGTACATAGCCTAGACGAAATGGATTTTAGACAAAATAGTTATTCGACAAATTGATATTAGACAAAGTGGTTTTAGCCGAAGTGGTATTTAGACTAAAGGGATATTAGACAAAAAGGGCATTAGACCATGTGGTTATTAGACTATGTGGATTTAGATCAAATAGTATTAGACTATCTAGGTATATATTAGACAAAACAGTATTAGCCGAAGAGGCATGCACCGTCACAAGTAATTCCCAACATGGGATGATACCATGTCCTCCTCACCCATTCTCATTAAGACAATTGGTCCGTCACAAGTATTTCCAAACATGAGAGAATGATAATTATAACATACTCCATGTAAATTATCTAATTAAAACCATATAATTATGCCTGGAGTGTAACACCGTTTTATTCATCTAATCTTTAATAAAGGCCGCTGCTGCGTTTCTAGGATAGATTGTTGTATAAACTTGAAACTCTCCATATGAACCAATATTACCAAGTAACGTAACCCAAGTTTTGATGCTAAAAACAAGTCATATCAAAACTATTTACTAATAATTAGTTAAAGCACACATTGCTTGCGCTCAAAAATAGACGGGCGATGGGGGGGGGGGGGGGGGGGGGGGGGGGGTGGGGTCATTTATTTCCCCACCCCCTGGCAGAAGGTTCACACACATGCTCCCCAAATGAAATGGCAAATGATGTATATTAACCACAAAAAATCTTCTGTTATGCCCCCCACCCCCACTGATCACAGACCTGGCCCCTCAACATACCTCCACCTGAATTGAAGACCTTCGTTAAGCCACGGGATAAAGGCATGTTTTTTGGAAAATTTCGCGCGCTTCATGCGCACTCATCATTTTTGGAGACCGCGGAGACATTTTCATTACACAATCCACGTTGGTAAAACACATCAAATGTTGAAATAGATACCAAAAATCGGCAATCTTGTATTTTAGGGGGATTCATTGGCGGAATAAACCGTATACGGGATTCATCCTCTAAAATGAAGTGCCCAAAATTGTTTTCCCTCAGACTTATCTTAGTACATATCATCGGAGCGAAAGAAGTAAAATTGTCTCATATACAGGGTAGACATTTATTTTCCCACTCTACCCCTGGTCGACATGCATAAACAATGTGGTAAATTCCGTCATTTTGTGTGGGGGTGTGTATGTATTTTAGGGATGGGTGCTTTGTGGCCTCTGATCTCATCATACAAAAATATTTGGTCACTGCATGTTCACAGCGTCCGACGGTTACACGACCCATGTTAGAGTATGACCTCATCTTTGCGACAGATATACGGACCGACATTGCAATCAAACACGCAATATGTGCACTGGTCATTCCAATCCCATTACGGCCTTTACCTAAATCTCTGCACAAAAGTTGTGTCCTCCCTTGCCTGCAAATGGCGATTAACCCGGGCGATTTAACAGACTGTTAATGTTACAGTAGTAGCGCCACCATCGTTTATATCAATCAGTGCAGTGTAAGGGACCGTCATGACAAGGGCACCGCAAAACTTATTTTTGAGCATTAACATGTAAAACATTCCAATGCGTGGATTTCCAAAAAAGTGAACGGGCTCCCTCTCAAAAGTTCACCAAAAACCCCACCATGATCCCCTTCAAATGCTACAAGAAATGACCCCAACCCAACCCCTATAATTTGTAGGTAGGCTTTATTGTCGAGCGAGGGAGGGGCGTGTGAGCATTGTGAGTTCGGGGAGGAATGGGTGAAGTCTCCGGAAACTCATTGGATTTATATGCAGAAAATGGTACCAAAATTCAATCATTTTATCACCTCACCTCACCTCGTTGGATGTAACTCGCAGTGCATTCTGTTTTAATAATAATCTATATACTAATTTTCGGAACATGGCTTTATTAGATAGTTCAATATAATTTTACACTCGCGTCCCTCTTCAACTGAAAAAGCGTGGTAATTGCGCCTCTAATACACGAGCTAATTAGATAGTTCAATGCCCGTTTTTCCCGTTTTCAGACATGCGCAGAAAGGATCACATGTGAAAATCCGAAATGTTGAATTTCTTTTACTCGGGTAGTTACTGTTCGGACACAAATTGTGGTTTTCGGAATGAGTGATGACATATGGTCTTCACCCAAAATATTTTCTTCAGGGATATAGCTACATTTCTGTATATGCGGCTGTTTGTTATTCTTAAAGAACGCATAGTAGCAAGCAGTTATACGGGACTATACGTCCCACAAATTAAAATATTATACGACATTTTCTAAATGTAAACAAAAACTCTTACGCAGATCTTAAAGTGACACTTTCACATTAATAACATATATGAACGCGAAGTTTGCTAACGATAAAGAAACTGGCGGTACCATACCAACCGTTGTTGTTGCTGCGCGACCGCGTTTAACATGGCGCACGCGATTCGGCGCACACGTAATGACGCAGACAAAGTGTGTACGCGTTTGTGGCGCAAACTGTACATTGTAAACGGGGCATGCAGTGAAAGCAGGCAGTCCGTACGGTTGCTCCGCGGTGCATACCGTACAGTACAATAAAATGTAACGAGAGCAAGACACAAACAAAACATTAATCATAAAGCCAAGACCTTTATATTTTAATAAAGAAACTGGGAGCAAGGCGCAAACCGTATCCAGGATAACATTTAAAGTGACTGAAGTGGCTGAAGGAAAATACATTTGATGGAGTCACTCATGCAGTTGTAACCCCATGGCTGGTCATGAAGCTATGGGCTGGTGGATCATGGTCGACCACCACCCCCACACACACTCATCCCCCACACACACCCCTTTCATTTTCTTTGTGCGACTTATTATACAGCGGTGCGGCTTACTGTATACGATGAGGTCTGAATCTTAATTTGAGGTGCTGCGGCTTATTCGCCGTGCGGCTTATATAGCACGTAAATTACGGAATTGTCACATCATACCCTAAGGTCTAAGCCCACTTCCCCCGCACTTCCCTTACTTGATAATATGGATATAGTAAGGCGGCCTTACTAAGGCCACATGGGTATCTGGATAAACGGAACGTGCGGTATTGCCCCATCATACCCTAAAGCCACCTCCTCCTCCCCGCACTTCCCTTACTTGATAATGGATATAAGGGCACATGGGCATCTGGATAAACGGAACGTGTAGTATATTATCATAATTATTATAGAGTGTCTGGATTAGTTAGGGCACCAGTGGTATCTGGATTACGGGTTCACTATAAAACGCAGATATTCTCAAATTACCTGGATATACTATGCGCAGGTGTGCCACCTGTGATAACTGGATTTTAAGGGTGTATTAGGTAGTATCTCGGAAGGCCTTATTTAGAACACAACAAACATGATAAAGGGACTACATACGTTTAGGCCCTACATGCCTATTGGAGGAATAATGTATTTAAGTAAATAGGCCAAACAAAACCCGGATGGCACACATATCAACATTTTAAAGGAGGAAAACGGGGTGGCGGGGCAATAAAAGAATCGGGGAGACATTTTAAAGCTAATTTTAAGTTACTTTCAGTTTTGACATTAAAATACAACTTTTGTATTATTTGGGGTACAAAATGGGTAGGGACATGAGCTGACATGGGGTAACTGGGGGAGGGGATATTAAGGCAATCCAGATACTCTGAATATTTTAAGTATTCCTACACCTGAATAACCAGGTGTCCTTATTAATCCACGTAGGCCCTAATAGCCACATACACAGTTATCACGGGTGCCCTTAATATTCGATTCAAGATAAACCACATAGTCCATGGAGGTCCTATATTGGATCACTAATACACAATCTTTATTATTAAAGTACATGGGGTGGTACCTGAATAATCAAGGGCACCATGTGTTATACATGCATGGCATACATGGATTTATTAAGGACACATGGTATATATGGATTATTAAGGGCACTGTGGTACCAATGTCAGTATTAAGGGCACCTAGGATACATTGAGTATCAACGACATACTCTTGCTGTTTTACAATACCCTCATCTTTATACGTTTTGCTGTGACTAACCACCCGCTATTATAGCTTCGGCACCTATACCTGCGCTTTCCATTATAAACTTGATATACATTGGTATGGATATAATGCCGGCAAATGCGGTACCTGGGTTATTAAGGCCATCTGTGAGGGGTAGGGCCTAGGCCTATGGGCAACCGGTGTATTAAGAGCACGTGGAGTACTTGGATTAGGAACATGGGTATCTGTATTATTTAAGAGCACATGTGGCCTAGGCGCATGGTGTATTAAGGGTACCATGTCACTTACATTATATCAAGGGCACTTTAGGTACCTGCCCTGGGTACCTGAATAAGGACAACGGGTACCTGCATTTCAGGTCACATGGGAGGCCTCCATAGTTATCTGGAAAGACAAAGGTAGGCCTACCTACTTTAAGGCACATGTATGCCTGGATTATCAAAAGCACCTGCGATATTCGGATTATTTAGGGCCCGTCTGGATTATGTATACATATAGGACATGTTATTGATATTGTATCAAATTTGCTTACGCTTTGTTTACTTACCTCCCCGTGAAATCTTCTAGCGGGTCCGCGCGAAGCGCGGATGCCCGCTAGTAATAATAATTTCGAATGTTATAACAATGAACAATTTGAATTTGAAACCGTGGGGTTCTAGGGGCCAAGACGCTGGAAGTTGTTTATTGTAACTTGTGTACAGAAAATGAAGGCAACTCTTAAAATAGTTTAGAAGGTTCTAAATACAGTAAACCATTGAATAAACCTTTTTAAAATCAATTATTATTTTTGTGGGGCTCAGGGATGGGCAAAGACTTCGGAAACTGTTGGATTTGTGTCATCCAAGTCAGTATACAGAATGCAAATGGTATGAATTTAAATACTTTTGGGCGCATAAATATTATGTAACTCTCAAGTTGTGCTGCTATCTTCAGTAGCAAGCAAATTGTATATACATGTACATAGTACCAATTTTACCAATCATCTGAAAAAAATGTCAAAAGTTTGCGGGGGGTGGGCACTCAACTTGTTTTTTGGTAAAGTTGTGCCGCCCAGGGTGTCAAAAAGGGGGCTTCGGAACCGTAACTGAGAGGTTTTTATGACAAAAAATAGGGTCTTTAAAGAACCTTATTTCTCAAAAAAAGTGGTTTGTTTTTCTAATTTGATTAGAGTAAATGCAAAACGACAGTAAGAAAGCACCTTTTTGAAAAATATGGGTTTTAGAACGCAACATTTTCAAAATATTTGGGTTTTGGAACGAACATTTTGGCGATTTTTGAATTTAAAAAAAATGGAGGTCATAAGAGCTGATGCAGACTCAAAAGGTGGGGGTCTTCAGAGCTAGCAGAAGAGGGTGAAAAGTGGGTCTTCAGGGCGGCGCGGCACTTACCTATACCCCTTACTAATGTATGAAATGAAAATGGTACAGAAGTATTTTACAGTGATGTACAGTGTGTCCCAAAAAACTTGGTCCAAAATCTGCAGAGCTTGTAACTTAAAGTTGAAATTGAAAGTTGAAAACATATACCTCAATTAGTTAAAATGTGAGACCAATCAAGGGGCAACTTTCTGAAATACAAAGCTTTCAACAGTGCGTGGTTAGAACCCGTTTTTTTCTTCCAATTTACCAATAAACCACATTATGCCATGAATTTGCTTTGTGTGCAAGTTTTCCCTACATCATGTGCATGGTGTTTATTCTCCGAAATATCTTATGTTTGGTAGAAAAGGGTTAAATTATAGGTATTTTGGATCAATATTCAGCATTATAAATACCCATTGCAGTAACCTTGTCGTTGAATATATACTAAAACAGAGCAACTGTTACCCTGATAGGCTGATACCATGCCTGGAAGTAGCACCCGCCCACCTGCCCATAGCGGGTAAATTTTGTGTCGGGAAAAAGTACCCCGGCAACCGACTGGCGGGTAAACAATTTCAAACTCACGGTGCAAGTGTAAGAGTTACACTGGCTAGTGGAATTTCTGTCGGGCAGGTATTTTTGTGAGTTACCTGCCCGATCCCGACTGGCTGGTTGAAAAAAATCTGAAGTTCCAGCCCTGCCTCTAACTCCTTTGATGAGATGACTGACTTAACGGCTGGTTTCCAATTTCGAAGAAATGGTTCTTGAACTACTTCAAAGATGGCAGTGTCTCATAAGGTTATTTATTGATTTTTCTAACAAAAATCATAGGTATTTACACTTTTTATTCCCCTTATATGCTTATGAAGAAGATTTCCCTGAGTAAGTGATTGTTATCAAGTCAAAGACAAAACTTTGATGACCATGACGTCAATACGATGCGCAAATGCAACGCATGGACGGTTAATGGGCAAAAAAACAACGGGTTCTGACCACGCTGTGTGCAAAGCTCTGTATTTCTAAAATCCCATTGGTCTTATAAATTCACCAAATAATGTCAGATATATTTACTTTTATATTCCCAAACATGAAGCATCTATGTTTCCCATATTTTAAGTTAAAAGCTCTGAAAGTTTTGGACACAGTTGTTTGGGATACGCTGTAGTACTCGAGTCCCGACTCGGACTCGAGACCGGTCTCGAGTCCCTATTTTGAAGGACTCGGAGGTGAAGGACTCGGTCTCGGGCGCTAGGGACTCGTGAATTGTGCCCGAGTCCTGTTCGAGTCCAAGCTTATATTGTTTGCAGTAATTAAATACTTATTTACTCTTCCAATCTCCAACAGTTTAGAAATGTCATAAATCACCATAAATACATCTGAACAGTTAAAGCACAAATCGAGGGAACCTATAAAAACTTAAGTGATAATAATCATGTGCAATCGAAGGCTGTTTGTACGATGTAAATGGTCTTTAGGCGTTTTTGTGTCAGTATATTTTATACTGTTTAAAAAATGATAACTTTTCCTACAAAGAGGATATTTCATTGGCAATTTTCAGCTTCCTAGAGCAGCTCTCTTAAAAATTGATGAAATTAGGGATGACATTTTCAGGGAAAAGAAATAGGTGAAATGGCAGGGGAATGGTAGCAAACCTTTTAATCTTGTATGTAATTTCTCAATCTATGAACTTCTGGACACTTTTTGAATATCTGAATTAATTCTTATGCCTATAATTCAAAATGGTATTAAATTTTTTCCATGTACAGGGTGTATCCAAAAAAATAGGACTCTGTTTCATGACGGTGTAATTATTATTATAATCATTGGACCATGACCAATTTAGACTCAAAGTAAAGCCCAATTAATTATTATGATATCCTGAAAATATGAGATCAATCCGATGAAAAATAAGAAAACTAGCGTACTTTGTGTAAACCATGTCATTTACTGGTTTGTACAATGGGAATTTACACAGTAACAGTTTGTACACAGAAAACTTTTCTGAGTCGAGCGACTCGCCTACGTGAGTATTCATTTTGTCCGTGAGGCGACCCGCCTTCAGAATGTATGCGAGTCATATTACACACTTTAAGCGAGTCAAATGACCCATGTAAGTAGGTATAATTGGTATGAAAGTGGGTCATTGGTAATTGATTGACCCACTTGTGCAAGTCACATTACTCACTGAAATTACATATGTCTCAAGTGACCTATTTAAATAGGTCAATTGACCTGCCTACGTGGGTCACATTACTCACTTAGGTGGGTATTCATTTTTGTCCGTGAGGCGACCCGTTCAACAATCGAGTGAGTCAATGGACACACTTCCAACTCAAAGTGAGTCAAATGACTCGGATCTGTTAAACAATTCCAGTGAGTCAATGGACACACTTCAAAGTCAAAGCGAGTCAAATGACTCAGATCTGTTGAACAATTCCAGTGAGTCAATGGACACACTTCAAACTCAAAGTGAGTCTAATGACTCACATCTGTTTAACAATTCCATTGAGTCAATGGACACACTTAAAACTCAAAGTAAGTCAAATGACTCGGATCTGTTTAACAATTCAAGTGAGTCAATCGACACACTTCATACTGAAAGTGAGTCAAATCCGTTTAACAATTCAAGCGAGTCAATGGACACACTTTAAAGCGAGTCAAATGACTCGGACAGATAATTCCAAATGATACACACATTACAAAACAATGAGATTTGATGTCAGTGAATTTATTGACTCCATCATTAATATTTTCATACACAAATTCAAATGCCAAAGATGAGTTATGGTACTCTTTAGTATTACATTGGCAGGACTAAGGAAAGTTTTTTGGAATTTTGTGAGTGCTGTAATTATTAAAGTATACATTTTTGGATGGGATTTGGGTCAGTGAATCCATTTTTGGCATCGATTTTGACCAAAAAAGTTGATTTTTTGACCAATTTTTCTTGGGAAAAAGTAAAGACACTCTAACTTAGGGTCGGTTTTCTAATTGTTTCACCTAAACTTTTTGTTATTGAAATGTTGACCAAAAGTGCCCAAAAGGTTAAATAATGAGAAAACCTACCCCAAGTTTGTGTCTTTACATGCCATTTAGGCATATTTTACTAAAAATGTCAGTAACTGTTTGGTTTTTTTGGGCAATGTAAAAAAAAGAAAGCATTTTTGGTTAAAAATTGATGCCAAAAATGGATTCTCTGACCCATTTTCTTTACAAAAATGTATACTTTTATATTCAAGTAACTCATAGTTCAAAAATTACAGCACTCGAAAAATGCAAAAAGTGACTTCTTGAGTCCCGCCATAAGTAGGTGGTTTATCTTTAACTTTGATATCAATTTTGACAACTTGACCGGATGCGAATCAACACTAGTCATGACAATTATAATAATGATAATAATTAATTTAATACAATAATATTAATCAGAACCTCTAATATAATTTGGGTAATGTGGATATTTTCTAAAACCAAACCATAAAGATAAATTGGAATGACAAAATGTGTGTAAAATTAGGCAACATATCCACTAAATCAATTTGGAATTAAATATGTCGAAAAATCATCAGTAGTATTCAATCCAAAAAGATTCAAAATATAACGACTAAAATTTGGAAATAGAACGTATTAGTAGAGTCATTATCTTGGATTCCGTGACCATTTTCTTCCTACCTTAGTTTCTTCGTGAATTTGTCAACTAGAACCATTTTAAAAGAAAATGAGCTCCCATGCATTTCTCAAAAGTTACGGGAACGCTGTTTTATAGCGCAATTCCAAAATGGCCGCCATACAGGGGCCCAAAAATTCAAATGGCTTTAATTAAGCTAAAAAACACACCAAATTGTTCGGCCGAGCACAAGGATTCCGAAAAAGTATGGCGGCCATTTTGGAATTTGCGCTATAAAAGAATGATCCCGCCACTTTTGAGAAATGCATGGGAGCTCATTTTCTAGTTGACAAATTCACTAAGAAACTAAGGTAGGAAGAAAATGGTCACGGAATCCAAGATAATGACTCTACTATATTATACTAATACACAAAGCAAAAATACAGAATAACAGTATAATACAAGTTTAACCCATCATCAACAATTGAATAAATATCGCACATGGCAAATACACAATATGATATTATCTGCTCGCCGTGAGATTTATTTGAGCGTATCAACCAAATCTCACCACAGACATATCATAAACGATGAATTTGAGAAGTAAGCAGCCAATGTCTTCATTAAAAGAATTTGGACCCACATTACAAATTACTGTGACCAAACACATATTATTGTTACAAAAACATGATTATAAACTTAATTTGGATTCACATTGGCTACCCAAATATTAAACATTTAGCAATCATGGAACTCAAAATATACCAAACAAATAAATCATAAGGTTGTATGATCTAAGGTTTGGATTTTTTTCCCTCAAGCACAAGATTCTCAAATATCGCGGGATATGCTCATTTAGTGTTATATATCCATGTAAAGCTGACGGACCAGCTGAGAACATGGAGAGGTCACAATCTGAATGCGCCAAAATCAACACTATTTCGTGCCCAAAAGAACATCTTTGTTGTCTGTTCAATATTGAAGTGTTACATTGACCACTACAGTGTAGTGTGAGGATCTATCGATTTGTAAGCACAAAATAGTGTTGATGTTGGCACTTCCAGGTTGCAACCTCCCCATGTTCTAGCATGTGGCTAAGCACTGGAACAAGGGATTGCTTCAAATTGGATATCATTGTAAATATGAACACATCAGCTTTTAACTGATATATTACACTAAATGAACATATCCAGATATATTTGAACAAATTGTGATTGAAAAAAAAATTCCAAACTTTGTTTGAGCAGTTTATAAACAATTCAAAACCTTCCAAAGTTTCCACTCTATCAAATTCATGTGAAAACAATAAAGTTATTCCAACTTCATCCATAATAAAACATGACATGAGCACTTTGCAGAGCATTCAAATTTGGGATGAATTTGGCTTGAAGTCATCATAATCATAGAGGCACTAAATCAAAAGATTAAATCAAACAAGTTGAATGAAACCATACGTGAATAATAGAAATAAGAATTTGAAATACCAAAGACATGCAAGATAATTGCAAGTTTTATATGTATTATAATAATCTCAAAGTCCAAAATAAGTCACTAACAATATTCAATATCAAGTTCATTGACCTATGTAGCTAGGTGGTAAATAAACAATTGGATGGTCAAGCAATCTCAAGTGGCCAATTTGCAGCCCATTGAGATGAGAGAGCAATCCTGACTAATTTACATAAAATGGCTTGGGTTGTACTCAGTCATGCACAGGCCTATCATAAATATGAGTTTCGCAAAGTTGAATTTTCAAAGACTTCCAAAATTACTCGCAAAGGTCTACCATATCAAAATAAACTGCTCCAAAAAAAGTTGATTTTTTTTTTCTCCAATCACAATTTGTTCAAATATCGCGGGATATGTTCATTAAGTTTTATATATCCACGTAAAGCTGATGTGTTCATCTTTACAATGATACAAAATTTGAAGCAATCCCTTGCTCCAGTGCTCAGCTACTTGCTCGAGGGGGGGGGGGGGGGGGGGGGGTCACAATCTGAATGTGCCAAAATCAACACGATTTCGTGCTCAAAAGAACATTTTTGTTGTCTGTTCAATGAAGTGTTACAGACCACTACAGTGTAGTGTGATGATCTATTGATTTTTAAGCACAAAATAGTGTTGATTTTGGCACTTTCAGATTGCGACCTCCCCATGTTCTCAAGCATGTGGCTGAGCACTGGAAAAAGGGATTACTCATACCATCTCAAAGTATAAATATTCAAAGTGTAAAAATGGTTCCAAAAAGTTATGCTCCAGGCAAAGAAACAACTAGATCATTTCTTAACCAGCACCAAAGTTCAAAATCATAACAGAAAAATGTTCAACTTTCAATTGACTTCGCTAGTCATGTGAAAGGTATCCAACAATAATTTTCATAACTGGGCACATATATTGCATTATCTTGCAATTTCATTCTTTCTCTTCCAAATTTTGAAGTTCTGATCATTAACTTTTTCTAATCAAGAACAACAAACAAGTAGCAAATCATATTAATAAAATGATTATTGTGGAATTTTTAACATTTCAATTTGACTGTTGTCTGCCAAAGTGAACATTTACTGGAAAAATAAAGAGCAATTTACCACTTTTCACTACGGTATAGCAACAAATCAGTCACATGTACAGGGTGGGTGTCTCTCTGGATCCTCCAAATTTGAGATCACCAATTTTCATTACACACTGGTAACTACAAAACCTTGAAACTACTAACATTCTTACCCATTGGTTATTTCATTTCAACTTAGAGTTGATGTTGTAAAGGAGATGCAATACCTTTCTGTGGGTGTGGTATATTGAACAAGTTCAGGATAATCTTCTGCAGAAAACTTATATGCGACGTTGAAGACATAATGTGTAGCCATGAGTATGCCTACTGCTTTCATGAAGTCGGCCGTAGAACACACTTCTTCACCTTCAGCTATCAGGGTGTAATCCTTGACGGTTTCATCTACTATGGCAGCCATTGAGCCGTTATATTGAATGTGTATTGTGTGACGGGAAGGAATCTTCATCTACCTATTAAAAAGTTGAAAGAAAATAAACAACTATTATTATTCATTTATTTTTAAATAACAAACCAAACATAAACCTTTGTAACAAGTACATTGCAGTGGCGTACCGACCGGGGGGCAGGGGGGGGGGGGGGGCAAGTTGCCCCCCCCCACCCCCCGGCTCCAAATACCGGGACGCTAAATTCGCATAAGAAAAAAAAAATAGGGCCTAGGCCGAAAAAACTGAGGATTGGGCATTATTTGTCGACTGTTTTGCTTTTAGGACTCTAAGATTTTTTTTGTGACCGTGCGAAATTTTTGGACTGTGCGAAATGTTTGACCGTGCAATTTTTTTTGACCCTACCCCCTCCCCCCCACCACTTACGTGAAACTCACGAGGTGACTGACTGGGAAAAAAATTGGGGCAACCTTTTACGAAAATTTACGCCACTGTCGGGACGACATATACTTCTGCCCCCCCTGGCTCACATGCCGCGGTATGCGCCTGGTACATTGTATTAAAGAAAAGAGCTGCGACAATTTGTCAGCAGCACACAGGTTGCGACCATGAAGACTACAAGCTGGCAGGATCGAGGGAGTAAATAATTTGTTCTGGAACTACAAGAAAAACCTCTTTGGCAAACTGCAGAAAGTGACCCACCCGCAGTAAATAATTTGTTCTGGAACTATAAGAAAAACCTCTTTGGCTAACTGCAGAAAGTGACCCACCCGCCTGTCATAGACAGACTCCATGTCAAAACTACTCAGTGCTTCAGAGTAAGATGAAAAATTCTTGCCCAGGACTATCCCGCATACCCTTTTCTGTAGGTCCTTTTTGAAGTTTTAGACTGTCCAGCGGGGAGTACCATATACTGTGTCAGATTATATACTACAGATTCAAAGCAAGTTTTCACATATCGCACACGTCATTCGTGTATGCAAAAGCGGTATGACCTGTGTTTGGATTATAAACCAGTCATAGTTACGGTGATTTTTATCACAGGGATTTTTCACTGTAATTTGTGTATTTGCTTGCTGAAAATATTTGTATTTTTAGATTGGAATACTACTGACTGTATTAATATGAAAAACACAGATACTGACTTGAGTTTGTGGTGTCTTCTATTGGGCAGAGTTCCCATCATTTTAGGAAACTAAATTTCGAAATAATCCCTGAGAAATACTTACCATTTGTCTTGGTTAAAAGTTGTTGAAAAAACACAAGACATGTTCACACTCATGTGCCAAATAATGCATTTTCCCCTTGCCACTCAAATTCCATGTTTTCCCTGATATTTTTGCTAGTTTTCAGATTCCCTGAGTTTTCCCTTTCTGAAAAAAATCAATACATTTTTTGTCCTGTTTTCCACAGTAAATGGGAACCCCTGTCATGTCACATGGGATAGATGTTCAATATTTTCATCGTAGTGGATGCCGGCTCACTACTTAAATATTGGACTCGCCTATCCCTTATGACACGTAGAAGACACTCCAAACAAAAATCCCTCATTTATTCTGTAAATCTAGATCATGACAAATTTATTATTTTTTATGCAGCTGAACAATCAGGAAAGTTGTTAGCTGTTGTTGTACCCCTTAAATCACAACTTACCTTGGCCTTTGAACAAAATGCAAACTCAACATTTTCATGCAGCAAGTGAAAGATCAGCAAAACTTCACCAACTTCTGCAGCATCTGAAATCAGATTTATAAATAAGGCCTTTAATCACACATAGGCTTGATAAGTTTAATTGTAAGGATCAGCTTGAAAAGAATGATGAAATTAACCAAGTTTATTTTGTCTTTTGAAATGTTAGCAGTGACACCAGTTGGAGGGGTGTGCCTGGTGTTTGGTTCAATTAAACATCAAGGGAAAGATGCCCATCATTGACAGAATGAAAACTGATTTACTTTACATGAATTTAGAGTAATCTCGAAAGAACAATGACAACGGGGAAAATAGAGATTAAAAGATGAGAGGCAATATCATACGGAGATGACATTTTTTCAAAACCTGGGTCTGTTTGATGATTGTTGACAAGGGTTATATTATAAGAAAATGACTTCTACGTATTCATAACATACAATTTCTCAGTATTTTTGAAAAGTTCTAGAACTGGGCTATCAATGCTATCAGTCAAGAAGAAATCATGTCTGTCTCCTCACATTGTTGAACTATAATACACGTTGGGAAGATATTTACTGAAAATTGAGGAAAAGAAAACTGTGATAAAACACAAAAACTTACGTTTCTTGGCCTTGGCACTCTTTGCTTTTCCAATTGCAGAAAATATCTGGTCTCTCGTCCCCTTTTGCACACGTGCACATTTGATGATGGCATCTGCATACTTAATCAATACCCTTCTGTTGGGCCTTGCAAATGTCTTGTTCTGTCAAGCGGTGGAACTCTGTCAGTATCTGCATGTATTATAACAATAAGAATTTAAACTCCCTTTGTTGCATTAGCTGTTGTTTGTTGCATTTGCATTGCATGCCACCTATATAGCTGGCATTGAGTTTTGGTGCATGATCAGGGTTGTCACCAGCCAAAATTCAATGCTGCCTAAATTTGACGAGATTTGAATCAAAATAATGAATCATGTTGCAATAGAGGCATTTTGTAGCTGTTTTTAAGACAAATACTTTCAATTTGGCATATTCTAGTGCTATTCGGCAAGGTTTAAATTCCCTTGAGTGCCGGTTAATTTGGCTGAGTGATGGTAATTAGTACCGACCAGTGCCGACCAGCATAGTGACAACTATGGGCATGATTGTTAGAGCAATTGTGCTTTCGGGCATCCTTTGCCTTAGGTATGCAATGGGGCACAATTATCCTTCTCGTGTTCGCTCACTGTGGAATTTAACAAAAGGATTAACAATAGGAAAAAGTGGTATCAAATTACATTTATCCTATTATAATGCGGTATTAAATCTTATCTAAATATTTGAATGTAAATGTTGTGAAACCATTTAACATGCACATATTTTACCTCATCCTCATCAAACAAGCAGGGTAGGTAGTCGATATTTTGTCAACCTTCCACAGTTTGTTCACTATCCCATCTCGTCTGTCAGCAATGTGAGGTCCATAAGCATGCTAATCTTAGTAGTATCTTGCCTCAACTTTCGATTTTCAACCTGCATCAGTTGAATGTGCTTCTCTATTGTTGTATCATCTTCGCCCACCGGCCGCTTAGTAAGTAGTGCGTAACTCCCCCACTGGTTACTCGGCCTATTCTTTGCAGTATCTGTAGGTTTTGATGTACTTTTAGAAGGTTTGGCTAACTTGGCTGGTGGCTTTGCATGGCCATTATCGTTCTCATGCCGCTTTCGTTCATTTCTGCATTTTTGTGACAAGGTATTTTTCAAATAGTTCTGAAATAAAAATGCAATGTAAAACATATTTTAATTTAATTTTGCCCTAGTAGCTTCCATTCATCTCCAGTTAAACGAATCATTATAACTTAAAAAGACAATCCTAATGTGAAATTCATGGATTTGATAGCGTTTCGATGAGATCACAGATGGATTCTTACTTATTTGTTTCATGTTTATTCAAAATAACCTTGAATACCACCCATGGCTTGCTGCGTGATGCATAGTTATGACCTCCCTGATTCAATTGGTGGTGATTTTTAACCAAAATACAAAAAAAGTGAAAAGCCTTAATATACCATCGGAAATGCATTTAGTTTTCATTTTTACTGATTTCTTTTGAAGTAATCTGACATGAGAGGGTTTCCATGTATACCATCAATTTAAACAAGGTTAACAAAATTAATTTCATTTTTTGAGAAATCTCTCTGTGCCCCTTTAAGTGACAAAAAACATACTACCTTTACCTCATAGTGACTAGATATCAACTGTGTACAAGCATCTACACTTGTGTAATCAACTTTACGTGTGCGATTCAATACTGCAACAAGCCAAATATAGTCCTACATGATCAGCTATAATCGCTACCGAATGTTGCTGAACTCATTTGCTGTTAATTTTCACAGGTTTTACATAGGATTTGGATGGCTTCAAAACTTGTGTTTGCCAATAAAACTGCTCAAAACAGTAACACACACTTTCTTCACCTAAACAATGGGGAAAATGTTGGTTGAAATCTTAACCATAACTCTACCCCCAACTTTTTTAGAATTTTTACTTCAATGTGGAAAATTGACCCCAAATATTGCCCCGATCCCCGGGATTTGATCCAGGAACCTCCAGGACCTAGCGAACGATTCCCCACTACACCACGGGTGTGGTGTTAAGGCTAGTTAGCGCAGTATATTGCGCCAACTAACCCTACCATATATATAACCCTAAGGCAAAAAAAAACAAAGTTGACTTGCCCTTTCCGACTGACCTGAATTTTCGGAAATCTAGGGTCGCTATTTATTTTTCTCCAAATTAAAAATTTAAAAAAAAAAAAAATTGAAAGAAGTACATAACAATAACGAAAAATGAAAACGTGTTTTTGAGTAGTATCTGCTTGTTTGAAAATAATTTTTTTAAAAAATACAAACAATTCGACCGTCCGACCCAGACTCTGGCTCTGAAAGGGCAAGTCAACTTTTGTTGTTGTTGGCCTAACTCTACCACCCCAAAATACCACGACTGGGCACGTTGGTACCACCCGGCGTGGAAGTTTTTTTATGAAAAAATGGACCCAGCCCTTATATAGTTTGCGCAATATACTGCGCAAACTAGCCTTGACAGCCGTGGTGTAGTGGGGAATTCTTCGCCTCTGGTGCGAGAGGTCCCTGGATTAAATCCGGGGGGGGGGAGGGGGGGGGGGGGGGGGGGGATATTTTGGTCGATTTTCCAAGTTGAAGAAAAAATTCTGAAAAAAGTGGGGGGGGGGGGGTAGAGTTAGGGTTAATGAATAATATTCTGTATGCTTATTGCTAGGTCACTCTTACAAATGCTGAGCTTTTTATATTTCTTCAAATTCAGATTTGTAAATTGTGCAGAACTACAATATTGGAGAACAGTTCATAATGGATGTAAATACATGGTGTCTGCATGAACCAACCGAATAAACTAACGTTTAAAACTTTAAACAAACATATACTTACAAAGTGTACTTGGTCATTTCATCATAAGGATTCAATCAATTGAATTTTGGAATGTGGAAGGGAACTGGCCACCGACTTAAAGAAACCTTTACTTGCAACAGTACATGTAGTCCTGAAATGTAGAGAAAAAAATGCTTCAGAACATGGTATCAACATCAACACTCTCCAAATCAACCATTTGATGCTCTGCTCCATACTATTAGTTATTCACGAACATTTTTAGTTTCCCCCCTGCTTGTTCACAAAATATGGACAAATATTTACGGTCTGGGGCTCTGATGGGGCTGAATGGAATACAGAAAGAAGAAAAAAATACCGGGGAACTCATAATGTAGGCTATTTATTTATTTTTTAAATTCTCAAAAAAGTTCAATTTTGTTATAAAAACAAATCCAAAACAAATCCAAAAAATTGCAACAAAAAATTAACAAAAATACAACAAATATATTCACAAAAATTCTCAAAATAAAGAGGACAACATTTTTTAAAAAAAAGTCTCTACTGCATTTTGTGACTGCTACACATACAATCAGCATATTAATAACGCTTTAAGTGTATTCGTGCAGTGTAAGCTTTAATGTGTTAAAGAGACCTCTAGTGACATAATGTGCAGAATAATAGCTTCAAAAAAATTCTTGGTTGTGTTTTGCCAGAAAAATGATGACATTTCAGTCATTTTGTGGCAAGTGGACATTTGCCAGTATTTACAGTTAATCCAAAAGTAGCGCTTTCACACACAAAATGACATCTTCTATCCTTCATATATTGATAGCTGAACTTGATACCAAAATATTTTGCGCGGCTTCAAAACAATTCATGGTTACGTTTTACTAGAAAAAAGATGCAATTTCAGTCAATTTTTGCAAAAACTATTTTTGAAATTTCATTTTCAAGCTTTCATTGAAAGTGCACTTTATTTTATTAATTTTTTTGGCTGAAATATATATGCTTTTTAATGTCAAGACAAAATTAGTATAGGCCCATCATGTCAATTGAACTAATGTTTCTAGTGTGACAATAGTCTAAAAAACATTTATTTAAGCTTACTTATTCATTTCAAGCAAGAAATAGTAACATTTAGACACTTTTAATCAAATTTAAATCTACAAAAAATTGTAAAAAAATGTGACCCTAGTTTTTACGATTTTAGGGTCGGTCGCTGAGGGCAACACAACTCTTTTTGGGGCCTTATTGTGTGCTTATTGGTGTACACACATCAATCCCCACCTACATGCACAAACCCACTCAACCTCAACCACAAACCTACTCCACCTTCCCGCAGTGGAACAATTTATCACCATCTATTCGTATTGATTTAGACAATTTGTCACTCGGTCAATTCAAATCCTCTATCTCCACTGTAAATTATCATTGAAGAATATCATAATTTGTATTATATTTAAACACTGTAACATTTGTTATTTGCATGTATTTATGTATGTATCGAAATGAGGGCCTGCTTGGAAAGCATTGAAAGTCACTGAAGCATATTACCCTCAATAAAGAAAGCATAAATAAATCTAAACCACCCCTACAACCTCCCCTCCCCGCCCACCCCCATGCCACCACAATCACCCTCCCCTTCACAATTTCCACAAACCCCCTCCCCTTCCTTTCCCCACCATAAACCCCCTCCCCTTCCCATCCCCACCACAAACCCCCTCCCCTCCACAAACCCCTCCCCTTTCATTCACAAAACCCCTCCCCCACCACAAACACTCTACCTCACCCCACGGCCTACCCTCCCCACCGCACCACAAAACCCTCCCCCACCACATACACCCTACCAGCGTCCGAATTAAGGAAAAAAATCTGGTTGCCCGCCGGGCAACCAAGCAGGAAATTATGGTTGCCCGGCAGATTTTTTGGTTGCCCGTTCTGTAAAATATTTAAATGCATGTGTTAAGTGTTTCACTTCTTGTAAAAAAATTGGTTGCCCACCGGGCAACCAAATAAGTACATGTTGGTTGCCCGGTGCTAATTTTGGGTGTCCCGGGCAACCGGGCAACCACTTAACGCGAACGCTGCACCCTACCCACCCCACCCCCTAGGCCAACCCTTCCCACCCCATGCATCCACGCCACCATCCCCCTTCGCCAGTGGCGTAACCAGCGGGGGGTGGGGGGGGGGGGGTGGTGGGGGGGGGGGGGGGGGGGGTGGGGGGGTGGGGGGGGGGGGCAGGAGCCCCCACACTTGGAACCCTTGCCCCCCCCTGCTTGCCCCCCCAAATGAAATCAAGTACGACTGTAAATAAAATTTACAAAAAAGTACACACCAAATCCCCCAATAATGACGTCGTGTCGGTTGAGATTGGCACTGTCGGTTCATTTGACGAAAGGAATCATGGAATTATGATGGTCAAAAGTACACATTGAAAAATGTCTTCCCAAAATGAAATATTCTTTGGTACAAGCTTGTTTAGAGCCAAAATGTAGCTCAATCGTGCAAAAATAGCTGTAAAGTCGAAAATGTTCGCGCGCGCTACCTCTTTACTCAAAAAAATCATGGATTGTCTTAGGAGCCCCCCCCCCCCCATTTCAAGTCACTGCCCCTTCCTGCCCCCCCCCAAATGAAAAAGTCTAGTTACGCCACAGTCGCCACTGCCCTTCGCCACCATACACCCTCTCCCCAGGGCCATCCCATTCCCATTCGCCACCACAAATCCCTGCGCTCCACCACAACCCCTCCCCACCACTAACCCCCTCCCAACCACAATCCCCCATCACTAACGCCAAAAGGGTACCTGGCTGCCGAAAATCAGTAACTCCCACAATACAGCACGGTCGATACCTCAAAAATACACTACAAACAAGTACCGTATACTATACGAAAAATATTATTTGTAAATAAATCTTCACTTGATTCTGTTCCGTGCTCACAGTGTCAAGCGGGGCCGAAGGCACCGTACGCGGATAGCCCGCGTAAGGCGCTAGTAATAGTAAGAAAAGGAGCCGCAGGCCGCCTGCGGCCGAGGCGACTAAACCCGGCTTGTTACGAACCGATTTAAGTTAGGTCCAATTTAGATGAGCCCGCCGCAGGCGCGATACGGTCTACCAACCGACCCGTGTAGAATTTGCGAGAGGGCGCTGTTGTACCTAGGATGCATGTTTTTTTCAGCAAGCTAGATAGTTCGCCGCCAAAAATATGCGATCTCTACCACTATAGCATCACTAACCCCTTCCCAATCACAAACACCCTCCCTAGCTATACCCCACCTCACACCAAACCCCCCTATTACAAAAATCCCATGGTATCGATTATCGTTGCGCCGCCCATCACTACAAAAACTTCTTTACAATAGACAAAACTTTTGCTTGACCCAAAATCACAGAATGTTCTTCATCTCTTCAACAAGTATCAGAAGTTGCTTAATTCAAACAGGAAATCAAACATAAACCTATACCCCAACAGATTTTTACTCCATTGGAACAATTATTTTGGGTTTCAAACATGAAAAATAGTGAATTTATTACGCATTTTGTCTTGGTGGTATAATTTGGCCACTAAATCGGTGGCCAAATTTGGACACCTGCTAGGAATGATCGCGGACTCGAATTTGATGGGCAGCTTTTGATTTTAAATCCTCTACAGCACCATGTCAGGCTACACCTGGCTTGTTGAATATCACACAAGTATGTTTTATGAAATAAACATAAATATCGTTTTAAAAACTTACCTTGTTTGACTGCATACGGTCGGACATTATATAAGCTCCCTGGTCGGACGCAACACAATAACATAACAACAAACGGTGGAGACGTGCGTGTGAATGGTGTGCTGGGCTATCCCATAATATATTTTTCTTTCGACCAATCACGATTTTTTTAGCGTACTTTTACTCACTTGCAAATGAGTAAATGTGTCGAACGACTCATTGACTCACGTCTTACGTTTTTATGTGGGTCAATTCAAATGGGTCAGACTGCACGTGACCCATCTTACGTGAGTCAACGTGTCGAGCGACCCATTAAAATTCATTGACCCATCTTACGTGGGTCAATTCAAATGGGTCCGAACGACTGACTCATCACAGGTGAGTCGCTTCGCTGGGACACGGTCACTTGACACAGATAGACGGGTAATGTGAGATGACCCACTGCAAATGAGTCACTTGACCCATCTTTGACCCAGAAAAGTTTTCTGTGTACAATGGGAATTCACACAATAACAGTCGAGTAACATGAAAGTGCTCGATTTGTAACTCAATGAACCATCCACAGTGGATTCGAGAACTGTTTAACAAAACGTTTTTAATTTGCACAGAATATGCATGAATCTGTTTTGCGAATTTTCTTAGCCAGTATTGATTTGTGCCAGAATTAAATGGATAACCAAACTAAACTTTGCTATTGACTGATATATTATTTACTATGTTGACAATTATTATAACGTATTGAAACGTAAACCATGTTATTTACTGGTCTGTACATGTAGATCCCATTGTACAAACCGATAAATGACATGGTTTACGCAAAGTTCTAAGTCTGTCCTCTATTTAGAACCCTCAATGGTTCTTGAATGGAACCAAAAATGGCTCTTCAGACACCTTGCAGAACCATTTTTAGTCGTTATAGAACCATAAAAGGTTCTCAAAAGGGTTTTAATTTTGAAAGAACCTTTTTTGAAGGTTCTATGAGGAACCTATCTCTTGAACCTTCGAAAAAGGTGCTTGATAATTTGAGAACCATTTGGAGAACCAATAAAGGTTCTAAAGAGACCAAAAATGGTTCTGTAAGGTGTCTGAAGACCCAATTTTGGTTCTACTCAAGAACCATTTAGGGTTCTAAATAGAGGACAAAAAAGGGTTCTTTAATTTCTTAGAGTGTAGTGTTCTTATTTTGCATCGGATTGATCTTATATTTTCAGGATATCATAATAATCAATTGGGCTTTCATTGAGACTAAATTGGTCATGGTCCAATGATTATAATAAGAATTACACCGTCATGAAACAGAGTCCTAATTTTTTTGATACACCCTGTATAGGGATGCGAAGGTAAAATGCATCATTATGTTGACATCACTGATATGTTATAGATAGCAAAAGTAATGACATGTAATCAGAAAATTAATGACATGTAATCAGAACGTAATTGAAAAATGCAGTTTAAATAAGGTTGCATACCCCAACATTTTATTGGTAAACTCTTAAAAAAAATTGATACTTAAAAGTTTGGGCTCAGTCACTTCCGGATATAGTAGTATATTTCAACAAAGTAACCGTGCCTACGATTGTTTCAACACCAGGGGTAAAAGTTAACGACCAATTGTGAAGTAAAATAGTTAACCGTTTCTATGTAGCATTCCAGAAGTCCATAGTGGTACAAGGATAGTACACAAGCCCTAGATAATCCAAAAATTAAATTGTCAAGATCTGCCAGTTTAAACTGTTGAGAAATGACCCATTATCCCTCTGGAGCCATAGTCCAGCCTCCATAGCCATGCATGAAATGAAGCGTGAAACTAGTGTTGGGTGTAGATATGAGTGTCTATTCCAACCTATACAGGGACAGGGGCGGACTATGGCTCCAGGGGACTGTATTTCTTACTACACCATCATAACAAATGCACAAACATGTCTTCACAATCCATGAACACAATAAATTCAAATAATTTGAATCCTACTTTTGAGCTGCATTTTATTATTTTGAACCAATAACTCTTTTTCTCAAAGTAAGCTTATCAATATATTTATAAATATACAGCTGACACTTGTATAAAGAAATTAAACAGAATTTAATATTCAATACAATGATTTTTCTCAACTTTTGTTATTTTACGCAGCTCCTCAGCAAAAATTACAAGTTTGCCCTCAGTGCTTCCAGTGATAAATGTACATCTTATAAAATATGCCTGGCTTTGCAGTTTTTCCAAAAGAACGGGCCCTTTTTGGAGAAAAGCGCCACGGAAATTCCAGGCCTGCATATTCAAATCCAATGATAGCGCTACAAAGACCGCATGATTGGCTTTCGTTCAAAAAAGAATATTTGAATTTGAATATTGCGTCATAATGTTACAGCACTTTTAGTAGAACCCGGTATTTTTAAGCCAATCCATGGAAAGGGTGGCTGATCAAAGCTGATGAATTTGACATTTCATACCAATTTTAAGATAATTTCAAGCAATTTTGACATTAAAAGTAAACATTTTCGATTGTTTGGGGGGAAAATGGGATGGTGCTTGACGAGTGGGGGGAGGGAGAGTAGTTATGACTGGGGAATTCCCCACCCCCTCCTTGTATACTGCCACTGAACCGTACGCAGGCTGTTTTTGTTTTTGTCCAACCTGTTCATGTAATCTACCCGCACGCAAATGTGATATCGGCACAATGCTATAGGCGGAAGAAAAAAAAACCGTCTACGTGCCCGACCGACCCATCCTATTATTGTTTTTAAATTTCAAGTTTTTGGAAAATTCTTGCAATTTCTTGAAGTTTTTATTAATGGTTTTGTTGTTGTTGACATTTTGAAATATTTTGATTACATTTGTTGAAAATTACTGCAAATAAACGCCCAACTGACTCGACCATTCCTGAGATGTTTGTTTGCCTGAATAGAGTCCTAAGAATTGGGAGAGTTTTCCCCTACCGGTATAATCACCGAACCCCCTCCCTAACCATACCCTTAACCATGGTTATTCTTAATATTTGTCATGACCCATGCTCTGCCGGTGATAGCTTTTCATAATGACAGACATTGAGAACAAGAAGCCGAGCTCATAATTTTGACAATATAATCGCAATCCTTGTAGGGTAAAGTCGCCTATTTTCCGATAGGCCTCCATCTGTGATACCAGCCACGTAGTTTCCATTCGCCATCTGGTCTTGGTCCTATGAGAAAATATGGACGGACAAAATTTTAACTTTTTATCAATTCGGTTTTAAAGAACATATTACGTATAATTGCTAAGTAAACTATGTTTGGTCGTACTGCCAAAGGGGGATGCCACACGCTGCCAGAATACAAAATTGAGCGTCGGGAACTAAAGTTGTACAGATAACAGATAATACCACATCTTTTAGTGTCATGTCCTTGCAAATGATGAGTTCTATCAGTGAAACACAGTTTTTTTTATCAAATGATGAAAAAATTCAATAATCTTACCTCCTCGCGGGCCGCCCTTCCCTCCCTCCTCTTCATCTAAGGGACCATCTGTATTAACAAATTATGCACAATAATTAGGTGCCATAGATATACTTATCAAGGGTTGAGCGCCAGAAGGCCGTAACTCAAGAAATGCTATTTTGAGATAATCGACTTTCAAATATTTGGGACTCATAACAATACATTGTAGCACCCAACTTATAACTCTAATCTTTAAAAAAAAAAAAAAAATGTTGATAGCAATAATATACATAATACAATTTGTTAATGAAACCTACCTTCGCCCTCTTTTCCTTCGCCATCTGGTCTTGGTCCTATGAGAAAATATCGACGGACAAATTTTTTTTTTTTTATCAATTCGGTTTAAAGAACATATTACGTATAATTGCTAAGTAAACTATGTTTGGTCGTACTGCCAAAGACAAAGAAGAAGGATGCCACGCGCTGCCAGAATACAAAATTGAGCGTCGGGAACTAAAGTTGTACAGATAACAGATATTACCACATCTTTGGTGTCATGTCCTTGCAAATGATGAGTTCTATCAGTGAAACACAGTTTTTTATCAAATGATGAACAAATTATATAATCTTACCTTCTCGCGGGCCGCCCTTTCCTCCCTCCTCTTCATCTAAGGGACCATGTATATTAACAAATTATGCAAATTATTAGGTGCAATAGATATACATATCGAGTGTTGAGCGCCAGAAGGCCGTAACTCAAGAAATGCTATTTTGAGATAATCGACTTTCAAATATTTGGGACTCATTACAATACATTGTAGCACCCAACTTATAACTCTAATCTTTAAAAAAAAATGTTGATAGCAATAATATACATAATACAATTTGTTAATGAAACCTACCTTCGCCCTCTTTTCCTTTGCCATCTGATCTTGGTCCTATGAGAAAAAATATCGACGGACAAAATTTTAACTTTTTCTCAATTCGGTTTTAAAGAACATAAATGTGACCCGTCACATCAAAATGGACATGTTGGAGGCCAGAGACAAATATGAGTTATTGGTGTATGACTTGAAATAGCACATTTTAAGCTTTGAAATGATACCATGTTGAAGGTAATCAGACTTTGTAATATTGCTAAGTAAACTATGTTTGGTCATACTGCCAAAGGAGAAGGATGCCACGCGCTGCCAGAATACAAAATTGAGCTGTACAGATAACAGATACTACCACATCTTTGGTGTCATGTCCTTGCAAATGATGAGTTCTATCAGTGAAACACAGTTTTTTATCAGATGATGAACACATTCTATAATCTTAATCTTAATCTAAGGAACCATCTAAATTAATAAAATATGCAAATTATTAGGTGCAATACATATACATATCGAGGGTTGAGCGCCAGGAGGCCGTAACTCAAGAAATGCTATTTTGAGATAATCGACTTTCAAATATTTGGGACTCATTACAATACAATGTAGCACCCCACTTATAACTCTAATTTTAGTCAAATTAAGAGTGTTTATGAGTTATCTCGTCATGGTTCTGAAAATCTAGGTTATATGGATTATTCTTGTACCAAAATATCAATTTGCCCAAAAATTGAGTAACGGCCTTCTGGCGTTCAACCCTCGATATATATAATTACAAGTATGACAAGTGTAATTACATGCAAGAGAAACGCGTCGCTTTGAATTAAATATTCAGTAATTGATTGGTGTTGGTTGCGCGCTAGTGATAACATCTTTGGTTATCTTTGGCAAATATTGAAATATTAAAACTTTCACCAAACACAATAATATTTGATCAACATGACAACGAAACAACGCTTCAACTCGGGATGTGTCAAGTCAACGACGAAAGACACGCTTTAAATTTGTCTTTTCTGGTATAATGTATGAATATAATGGCTTACGTGAGTACCTTCTTTTAACTCTAATTATGCTTCTTTACATTAGATAACCAAAGTGTCCCGCTAAGTGTGAACACCGTACAATCATCATGAAGCCTTGTGAAGTGAGCAGACAGTCATGGTCATCATTATTATCAAGTTGTGCAAAATTTATTTTGGCCATTGAGCTGTTGATATTGACATCTGGCATTGACGTGACTATACATGCTATAGTTGGGGCTGTTAGGGCATCACAAGGGAGGTTTGATTAGGGGAAGTTTGGTTCACATTCTTCTAAAAGCACCACATTTGGCCCATATGTTGCTCATACCATCCATACTCTTTTGATTTTTGATGGATGCTAACATTTGAGCTTCTGGGACGGCTATATTGGCTAATTCCAATATGGCCGCCATACCGTGGGGGATCAAAAATTCAAATTGCTTTAATTAAGCTAACAAGCATACCAAATTGTTTGTCTGAGCACAATGATTCTAAAAATGTATAGTTGGCCCCACTTCCGATGTGTGGTTACTGATATATGGAGCAAAAAATGAAAAGGTCGTTGTATAGGGGTCAAAAGGTCAAATTCTATAGGCGTATATATAGGGATTGTGACCTTTTGACCCTGTATAAGGCGCCAAAACGACTCCAGGTGGTTAAACTACCATTTCTTGAACCTTTGTGATCTGACGAACAATTTGAGATATCGTTTGTCAAAATCGGAACATGTTCCAATTTTAACCCCAAAAGAAAGGTCAACGACTATTTCACGTAGTGCTCAATAGCTCAGTAACTACATATCGGAAGTGGGTCAAACTATACATTTTATAATCCTTGTGCTCAGACAAACAATTTAGTATGCTTGTCAGCTTAATTGAAGCAATTGAATTTTTGAGCCCCCAGTATGGCGGTCATAATGGAATTGGCCAATATGGCCGTCCCAGAAGGCTCAAATGTTGGCATCCATCAAAAATCATAAAAATATGGTATGAGCAACATATGAATACTTATACAATAACAACACTTTGTTTACCTCTATGTGATAGGTACGCTCTTTAACTTGGAACGTGTTAAAAGTTATATGTTTAGAAATGCATAAGGCCGTGTCAAAAAAGTGTCCTATGAGAGAGCACGTGTGGTCTAGTGGATAGCATGCCGGTCTCACGATGCAAAGATTGTGAGTTCTAGCCCCGCTACAGCCAACTTGTTTGTATCCTTGGGCAAGGTACTTAGTCTCAATTGCTTCGTCGACCCAAGCGAGATTGGGGAGCTGTTAGGGGATATTACAATCTAAGTGCTGATACTGTGTGCGCCGTCGGTAGCCTGGTAAATGAAGCGAAATGATTGTGACGATTTCCTAATGGCAGCAAAAAACAGTGGTTCGGAAGTCACGTATAATTGGTGGTCCCGTGTATCGGAAGAGCAATACCCGAGCACGTTAAAAGGTTACAGACTCTTTCGTAAAGAGTAGGGGATCATCCCGGTCTGTATCTGTTCATACATCTAACGGATCCCAATGGAAATAAGCTAATATGCTTATTGGGTTATCCAGGGTCGTAGGACCCAAATAATATCAAATCAAATCAAATCAGGGACAAAAATGATTAAAAATACATCCCATGTTTTTTGTTTTTTAAAAAAGTATGTTGGCGAGCCCTATTAGCAGATTTAGTCCTCTATGAAATACACTTCATTCCATTAAATTTCACCCCTTAAATTACCGATATATGATCAATTCAGTAACAAGATTGTGAATCCTGCTCTTTGGCCAGGAATTGCATTTTTAATTGAATAAAAATTCCCTTTAAAGGGGAAACCCAGTATCAGGTCAAATCCCTTGCAATGCGGTGAAGACCATTTCGCATTCGCGGTTTTATGTTTATCGACTCACAGTTCGTAGTCCGAAATGTTCTATAATACAAAAAAGGTTCTATAGTACAAAGGTTCTATAGTCTGAACGTATAGGGTTCAATAATCTCAAAATAGTCCCAATATCATGATCATGTAATATAATCTGATTATGAAGAAAGGGTCTGCAATCCGAACATTAAAGCAGGTTCTGTAGTACAAATTTGAAATAGGGTTGTTTGACTTTATTCCGAATCAAAGAAAAGTGTTCTTTAGTCTGAATCTTACTATGGGTTCTTTTTAGTCGATCTGCAGAACTTATTTAAAAACTGTAGGGCCTTTCATCTCACAATGGATTATAGAACCATGTTCGTGTGTTTGATGGAAACCCTTTTCAGCTTTCAGACTATAAAAATGTACAATATTCGGATTTAAGATCCTATTATTCATACTATCTATTGAGCCATATCAGTTACGGATTAGTAAAAATATACTAAGTACAAATTTGGATTATGGAACTTATTGTATTGTCAGATTATAGAACCATCGGACTTTGAGGTGAACTTAATACACTTGGTAAAGTTGGTAGGGGTACATTTGTGAAAAAAAATCAACATTGATGTCGTGCAAATCTGTTTGAAAGAATCTTAAGGACTGGGAGGACTCTTGGAATCCTTAACATTATTAAGCTGTGATTGTTTTTTAAATAATCATTATCATTCTTTCAAATATAGAGTGATAGAGTTATAATTTCAGAACGCTATCAATATCATGCGATTTTAAATCATTCAAAGAGTTGACAAATTTATTCAATCACAACGTTAAGGATAATACATACTCAGATATATTTCCCTTTAATTTGGAAAATTTTATTTCATTTCACATTCGTAGAGTATTCTGTTGTATAGCCAAACACCCCTTTGTTCTCCCGGTAGACTAACTACCACCAGTGGCGTGCGCAGGACATTGTAACTGGGGGAGGGGCACCTGGCCATAAATGAAAATTCCCCCGACTCTGATTCTTCTCAATTCCCCCGATGTACCAAAAAAAAGTAAAAGGTAGCCTAAATGTTTTTTGCAGTCACCTCGTGAATTTCACGTAAGTGGGGGTGGGGGGGGGGGGGGGGGGGGGGGGGGGGGGGGGGGGGGGGGCGGGGAAATGTCGCACAGTAAAAAAAAAATCGCACAGCAAAAAAAATCGCACAGCAGACACCACATTCAACAACTTATGGACAATCAATAGAGTTTTCATCAGCTACAACAATTCCGTTTTTTACCAACTTGGTGCATAATTTTGTCAACAACATGTACAAATTTGCCGGCGACTTGTCGGCTTTGGATTACACCACCTCCCCACACAAAAAAATCTACCGACGGCCCAGCCCCCGACTGGCAGTAGTTTCCCCCGACTGACAGTAAGTTTCCCCCGACTATTTTCAATACTGGGGGAGGGCTGTGACCCCTGCTCCCCCCTCCTTTGCGCACGCCACTGACTATACCACCCCCAACACGTTTAGAGTACCCATGCATCTCATGTCAAGTAATTGAAAATACTGGCCCCTTCCAAGTTCTTACAGCGAATATACCCTTAATCCTAGAGATCACACAGCCATTGAAATATACCCCCTTATTCGTGTAATCACGAGGCCTTTTAAATTTACCCTTTCACCCTTTCAAACTTTGCATTAACTGTTATCTATAATTGCAATTTGCAATATGTCAATCCAAAGTTTGTTGGGTGAAAAAAAATGTGATAACAAATAATTTGAGAAAGTAAAAAACATCACCCTTGTTCATGTTGTTTAGTGAAGTTTTACGTACAAAGGTGGCACCCAAAAGTTTTAAGGAATTTCGGGTTATTATTATTGCTTGTTAGGGTCATGATAATTCCTATAACGTTGGTATTAAGGAAAGGATCCTTAAACCCAATTTTTGTGAAGCTGGTCATGATAGTTATACTAATCATCCGTATTAACTAACTTTACGATTTGAGAGGTGTTTTTGCCATTTTTGCCACTAAATTCATGTTTAGCCACAAAAATGGGTACATTTATACCACCAGAGTCAACCAAAATCGGCCCCATACCCAGGTGAAAGCCAAACTATATGCCCAGATTAACTGGGCGAAAACCGCCTTTGAGATTCCAATGATGATTTAAATTATAGGATACATCAGTGTATTGTGTAAAATACTTATTCAATACTAATACTAATATTCAATTATTCTATGTCAGTGGTTTGTCATGGATATGGATGAAACTATGTGTTTCTGCTCAACTGAATGACGATTCTAATAAACAGAGTTTTCTGCACATGAAAAGTGGCCAAATCTGAATTTAGTGATATGCCTGAGTAGAATTGCCATAATTTTACAATGAAAGCTCCAAAATGGATAGAAACAATTTATGACACATTAAAGATTGCTAAACATGATTATAACTACATAGAAATAATAGGCGTATACGACGGGTATTAAACAAATTATAAATATTTTAAACAGGTTCGCCGTCGTCGTGGATAGAAAAGAGAAAATTATGGGAAAACGATCTCGCCCGGGAATCGAGCCCAGGACCTCTTGGTTACTGCGCAAGTGCCTAAACCATTGGGCCACAAGACCTCGCATGGTAAAGCATCTGAAATTCAAACCCAAGCGATCTCGTTTCCCAGTCTCCTGCCACAAGTATTACCCGGAGTAGCTCGGGCCTATACAAGTGTAATAATCAAGTGCCGTCCTCCCTGTAGAGGGAAAATACATAGAAATAACAGGCGTATACGACGGGTATTAAACAAATTATGAATATTTTAAACAGTTTCGCCGTCGTGGATAGAAAAGAGACAATTATGGGAAAACGATCTCGCAAATGGCATGAATGGGGTATAGTTCAATTTGCTGCTTTGCATCATGGCACGTTTCCTACCTTTGCCGAATAATTCTCCTGTCAGCTCTTCCAGTTCTCGCTCCGGCTCCATATCCTCTTCAATCGCAGTCTCAACGAATTCTCCTGTCAGCTCTTCCAGTTCTCGCTCCGGCTCCATATCCTCTTCAATCGCAGTCTCAACGAATTCTCCTGTCAGCTCTTCCAGTTCTCGCTCCGGCTCCATATCCTCTTCAATCGCAGTCTCAACGAATTCTCCTGTCAGCTCTTCCAGTTCTCGCTCCGGCTCCATATCCTCTTCAATCGCAGTCTCAACGAATTCTCCTGTCAGCTCTTCCAGTTCTCGCTCCGGCTCCATATCCTCTTCAATCGCAGTCTCAACGAATTCTCCTGTCAGCTCTTCCAGTTCTCGCTCCGGCTCCATATCCTCTTCAATCGCAGTCTCAACGAATTCTCCTGTCAGCTCTTCCAGTTCTCGCTCCGGCTCCATATCCTCTTCAATCGCAGTCTCAACGAATTCTCCTGTCAGCTCTTCCAGTTCTCGCTCCGGCTCCATCTCCTCTTCAATCGCAGTCTCAACGAATTCATCGATGCTTTTATTCATCTCCTGCTGTAGCATAAATTCTGCAGCAGTTGCCATGGAAATGAGGGCGAAGGCCGCGACAATCAGTAAAAACCGGCGATCCATTTTGGTAGTCACCTATAACGACAATGTTTTTTAAAGGTGTACATAAAACGTAGTCATTGGAAACATATCTAATGTAAAACGACAAATGTATTATATAAAAATGCTACTTTTTCAACGTTTATCATAACTGCAGAATGTTACAGCATTACGAAGATGGTCACATTTCTTGAGAGAAATACATCACCACAAAAGGAATTATTTCACTGGTTTCTACATGTTCCTAGTTTAGTTTACAATATTATTATATTATCACTTGGCTGTTAGTGTTACTATACAAAACAGATTTGTCAGAAGCCTCTCCCAACTTTCAAAGTCTATCTCACGGATTACTGAACCAATACTGAACCAATGTTTGTACTTATTTTAATGCATTTCTCATGGTGATTTCAAATCTGGTGATGAAATCCAATAATTTTAACGCCTTTTGAAGCAATTTGGTACATTTTGGAACTGCATCGTCTGCAGACTAAGAGTTTTTAAGACGACTGCCGCGTGGAAAGTGTTAAAATTTGACACCACTGATCGATCGTACTATAATACTACATTGTATCTATCGATAAATAGCTAAAACAGTACTGAATTCATCAACATACTCGAAACCTACTTTACCTCTTTTAAACATCCCTGGCAAAGTTTCGAAAAACTCACCGAATTGCATTTAATCATAAAAGTCAATCATGGATGAAATCACATTAAAAGAAAAACACGTATATGGTGGCTATCCTACACACATAACTTGTGTGAATACATTTTATTTCATTATTTCTCAACTAAGTTATTATAGCAAATCGACAATGTTCATGTTCAACATATTTATGCATGATTCCTATGTTTATAATATGTAGGCCTAATGCCCTTACCTGGATTTTTCGTGCGACAATATTTAGACCCTATTACTATTAGGCTGTCAGGGAGACGGAAGAGCGATTGGTGAAAAACCTGGGTTTAGTCCTCTTATATAGTTGGTTCTTGGCCGTCCACAACCCTTACAGGTAGACATTATTCAGAACGCCCTCATACAAATATCTAACAATAGGCTTCAATTACTTTCAGTTGTAGTCATCAATAAGTAGGCGGGGCTTAATATGTGTCCATTGATTACACAGTAAACTGACCATTTTGACAACCCCAATTGGTCAAAACTGCAAATGTTAATGTCAAAGTATTAGAAGATTGACACATGTCTAGTGTTATCTGATGGTGATTAGGATTTTATGAAAGGTAAAATCTAAAACGCTAGTCTTTGTGAGATGTCGGCATTACTTTGTGTTGATGTTATATGTATTAGAAATACTTTTCAAAATGTGCTCTGATTCAAACTGCTTTTTCTCAAAAATATCAAATCATGACCTATTTCTTTATTCCTCTACCGTTTTGAGCAATATTCTTAAGTTCATTATGGTCAAATCACTTTTTCAATTGATAGCCTAATATTTCTAATACTTTCACATTAGTAAATTTTCCCAATTTCATACCCTGAAAAATATTGCTGTTGACACCATAATAGCTGTGTGAGGTAATTGGGTTTTTAATAAAACAATCATAACAGTTACACAAATATTGTTATGTAATATGTTATAAAAGTTCAGTATTGATTACCAGTACCTTATGCAGAAGTAACTATGAAATGAACTTAAGAATATTGCTCAAAACGGTAGAGGAATAAAGAAATAGGTCATGAAAATCATATAGGAATATCAATTTTAGGAATATTCTCAACCTGTTATTTCTAATATTCTTAGGAAATTTATTTGTATCCTATTTACACCATGATCTACTACAAGAGCTAAAGCTAAAGATGAACATACATCCCATCATTTAAACTATATTTTCATCATACATTTAGGTTGATATTATCCCATTTTATGGAATTTGACAATTTTTGCAGCCACTTCGGGAACCATTTTGGGGGCCATTTTGGCAACAATTTTGGATTTTGAACTATGTTAACAGAGCAAAAATACTGGATATGAGTTACTAGTGGTCTAACACATACATTCCATCGTTAAAACTATATTTTCATCATACATTTTGGTTGATATTATGCTATTTTGACCACTTTTGATCATTTTTGGCCATTAATTTGGCGGCCATTTTGGTTTTAAAGTATGTTAACAAAGCAAAAATACTAGATATGAGTTTCTAGTGGTCTAACACATACATCCCGTTGTTAAAACTATACTCTGATCATACATGTTGGTTTATATATGCCAATATATAGAATTTTACCAATTTTGGCGGCCATTTTGGCGGCCATCTTGGATTTAGGTGTGTTAACAAAGCAAAAGTTCTAGATATGAGTGTCTAGTGGTCTAATACATACATCCCACTATTAAAACTATACTTTCACTATACAATTTGATTGCTATATGTCATTTTATGAGATTTGACCAGTTATGGCGGCCATTTTGGACGCCATCTTGCATAACCCCTTAGCATTATGAAAATATTTTTGTTAACATCCTGATTATGTCTTAGGATCATAATAGGAAGTAAAAAAAAGTTGGTTTGGGGGAGTCCTGGGGGGGGGGGGGGGGGTGCACACTAACCCTCTGTAGATACCCGACTATAATGGCAATTTTTAATGTTCATCTTGAATTCTGAAGTAAATTTTTAAATATTTAAAATTATCAACACCACTTAATGTCCCTTTAATATCTTGGTCCAAGACTCGCCAAGGTTGTTCAGGAGAGTATTAACTGTGATCTGTGGATTGTGTTTTTGCCTTTCATCATACGTTTCTTGTCAAACAAGGGGACACCGTTGGCTTCCGACCGTGTCCTTCGAGTTGAATAACTAAAGGACTTGGAATCCATCCAAAAAAGGGCTTGTAAAACCATACTTGGGAATAAGTATGAGTCTTATGATGAAGCCTTGGGTAATTGCCATTTTGACACCTTGTCTGGAAGGAGGGAGAAGCATTGTCGAAGATTTCCGGAAGGGCTTCCTAAAAATGAGAGGACAAAATCTCTCCTCCCCTTCTACCAGACTGGAGTGTCATGACAGATCACTTCGTAATAGTGGCAACTTGACCCAATTTCATTGTAGGACTGAGCGTTTCCAAATAGTCCTGTTCCTTATTTTGTCAATATTTTAAATGATTAGGTACCCATTATCTCTTACGACTGCTCGTGCAGTAAAGTTCCATGAAGTGTGACATTTTTTGTTTCTTAATTTGTGTACATTTTATCTTTGATATATCTTTATTTTGTAAATTGTGATTCAATCCTACAAGTGCAATATTTTGATGTTGTTAATGTGCATTTTTATATCGTAATTTTAATATTGTATATTAGCATGTAATTTGGCCTGCGGGCCACGAGATGCTTCTGAATAAAAATACCAATAATAAAAAAAATACCAATAAAGGGGGCGAAATCCCCTGGAAGCTCATGGATTCCCCCCCCCCCTTTTAAGAGGCTAAGGAGAGCTATATTTGTATGCAAAGAAATAAAGAGATGTTGATGGTAAAATGTACAAAAAAATGGAAGCAAATGTAGTGATAATCAATAGGCCTACTACTACTAATCATGACTTATCCCACTGCAGTTAGTGGCTGAAGTGGCTCTTCATGTTTCTTGCGATCTGGTTGAAGTTGGGGATATATTTCTTCTTTTTTTAATTTTAATTTTTTTTAAATTTATTTAATTTTGTGTTTAATTTTTAATTTTCCATGCGTCCTTCCTCGCGCTACTCGGACTGATGCAATGCGCCACAAGTGGCACGCGCGTTTTGAGAAGGCCTGAGCTAGAGTGTTGTCCTATACTATCCCTCACTGTACATTCAATAGGACACATTTGTAATGCATCCACATTGTATGCACACATCATGGAATAATTGCATAACAATAAAAGCCTATCACCCGAGACTAATATTATTCTCAGCTATCACACAATATAAAGACCATTTGGAACGTCAACAACATGTGTATTATCACAAAAAAATGGCCTCAATCCTGAGACTTGGTATGGGGTATGAATAATTTTGGACAGGCATAAAAACACAATTCTTGTTCAATTCTATTGTTAAGCAAAAAATGTTGAGCCCAAATATATTGATTTGTACTTGCAAACTACCAGTCTTTTGTGTAAAGCGAAAGTTCCACCACTCCAGCTGGTATAGATATGAGAAAAATGCAAAAAACTCATATTTTTTAAAGGGTATGAATAATTGTGGGCTTTAACTGTATATTATACTATTGCTATTAGCAGTAGATAGCAAAACAGTCACTGGTATTATCAGAATATTATAATGATCCGCAGCGTAGGCCTTTCCTGTTGGTTAGGAGTCTTTTGAAATGTATATACAATGTCGCCCTGAGCACCTTCCCCTCAATTTAGTTTTATAGACCTCCCATTAAGATTGTTTAACCCTTTTCGGACAAAAAAAGGAGATTCTTAGCAATATACCGGGCGTGTCAAAAAAGTGTCCCATGACGGAGAAAATAATTAAAAATGAATCCTATGTTTTTGTTTTTCGAGAAAAAAAACTGTCGGTAAGCTGTATTAATTTTCTATCTAATACAGTTTATCCTATCAAATTTCACCCCGTTACTCCCAAGATATGATCAATTCAGTGAGAAGAGGGCGAATCCCACTTTTGAACAAGAATTGCATTTTCAACTGAATAAACTGCATTTGAGTTTCCAATGATTATTTACACTTACATACGAGGGTCGTTCAATAAATAATGAAAGTGATCATGGTATGGGATGCATGAGTGATTCTATTGAGGGATGATGTGAGAAATACAAAGTATGAACCTTTGTCTTTCAGACAATACACTTTTGGATTGTTAGATACCTTTGGTTTTGTAACGTCATTAACATAAACACAATAGGCTGGATATGTAATATGTTGAATATGGGTTGATTGATACATTTGCGTATATCTCGGCAATGCAAGCATAAAAACAGATAACACTTAGCACATAGTTTGAACACAAACTTATCTCTGTTTGACACTCTTTTTTTATATCTGAATTCCTTAATACAAACAAGAAGGGGCCATCTCAAATACGCTTTTATTTAGCAAAATCCACAATAATATAGCTTAGAAAACCACAAAGGATAAAGAATAATGGAGGGGTTATAATGTAGTAAATTGTTGTGGGATATAATGCAATAGTGGGGATTTCAAGAGGAGCTGTTCATAAAATGTCCTCAAACCATTGAAATTATGTGACGATTACTTTAACAATACATATCTAGTAGCTCTAAAGATAACAGTAATAAGAGAGGTTGTGGCAGCCATCTTTGATTGATACATTCATGTATATCTTAATCTTGACTATCACAATATTTATACACATTGATTTAAGCATTTTTCATTATTTCT